>MU378473.1:0-21722 GCA_022495175.1 Hypoxylon argillaceum | reverse complement strand
TTAAAAAATATAATTAAAAATATTTAAATATTAAATATAATTAAATTAAACTTTTATATATATTTATTTTTTAAATAAAATATTATTATATTAAATTTTTGTTTAAAAAAAATATTTATTTATATAAATCAAATTTTAATTAAATTATAATAATATAATATTATATTATTATAAATTAATATTTATATTATTTTAAAAAATTTTAGTTTTATTTTTATAAGTTTAAAAAATATCGATTTATAATATATTTAATATTTATTAAAATTATTATTTATAAGTTTATTTTTTTAATATTTTTAATTTAATAGTTTAATTTTTTTTTATAATAATTTTATATATTAAATATAATATAAAAATAAAACATATAAAAATTTATTGCTATTTAAATATTATTTTAAAATTTTTAGTTAATTTAAAAATTTAAAGTTTTAAAAAATAGCTAATTTTTTTTTTTAATTATATTTATATTAAAAATATTTATTTAAAAGTTTAAAAGTTTTATAATAAAATATATAATAAATAATTTTTTAAATAAAAATAAAATTTTTTTTTTAAAAATAATATAAATATATTTTATAAATATTATAAATATTTAATTTTAATAATTAAAAAAAATATAATATTATTAATAAATATATAATAAAAACTTTAATATAATTATAATAATTTATTTATAAATTTTTAAATATAAATAAAAAAACTTTAAAAATTTATTAAAATTATAATAAATTATTTTAATTTTTTAATATTAATTATAATAAATTTGTTATTATATTTTAAATAAATTTTAAATTAATAAAAAAATAATATAATATTAATTATTATAATATAGTTTTTATTTTAAATAAATAAAATAGTTTTAAATTATAAAAATAAAAAGTAATTATTAAATATTATAACTTTATTTAAAATTTATAAATTAATAATTAAATAAAAATATTTTTTTTTATTTTATGTTTAAATTATAAAAATAACAAAAAATAAAAATTTATTTATTTATTTTATATAATTTTATTTATAAATTTAATTAAATATAATATTTATTATTTTTTTAATTTTAAATATTAAAAAAATATATATATAAGTTTAACTTTATATTTTATTAATTATTTATTAATAAAATTTATATTTAATTTTTTTTTCAAAATATTAATAATATTTTAATTTTTTTAATTTTTAAATATATTTTTTAATAATTATAAAAATTTTCTAGTTATAATATTGCTATTTATATAAATAAATTATTTATTTAAAATTTTAACTTTTTTTTTAAAAAAAAACTTTTTAATTTTTAAAATAAAAATTATTTTTAAAATTTTAAATTTAAACTTTTTTATATTAGTTTTTTTTAATAAAAAAATATATTTATTAATTATTCATTTGTTATAATTTATATTATATTATAAATAATATTATTAATAAACTTTATAAAAAAAGTTTTATTTTATTTTAATATATTAATTAATATTAATATATTTTTAATATTTAATATAATATAAAAGTTAATTATAATATTAAAATTAATTAAATATATATTTATTATTATAGCTATATAATATAAATAAATATAGAGGTCCTAAAAAATAAGTTTTCTAGAACCACTTTGTATATATCTTTAGTACTAAGCCTATTTAAAACTAGCCTACATCAATAAATTAAATAAGTAAAAAAAGCTTTTAAGTCTTTTTTTTTGATTTAACTTTACAAATTTACTTCTTTTAATTTACATTATATTTTTACAAACTTAAATATAAGTATTACTTATAGTAAACTATATTAAATAATACAGTAAGTTCTATAATTAAACAACTTTATACTTTTAGTTTTTTTTTTTTGCTAGCAAATAATATGCTATTTATAGTACATTATTAAAAGTATTTTATTTAAATTAAATTTTTATTATTTAAACGTTTTAACTTTAGCATATATATTATAACAGAATTTTTTACTTTTTTAAACAATATATACATTTTTAATATTACGTTATTTTATTTAGATTAAATTTTTATTATTTAAATATAACAACTGATTAAATTTAACAAGCTTTTTGTTTTAAACAATTAATTATTATTAAAGTTTTTATAAATTAATATAAAAATTTTTATATATTTTTATATTCTTATATATTAAAGCAGTTATATTAACTTTTTTTAATTATATTTAATTATAGCTAACATTTACAGTATTTTTAGCTAACAGTTTTTTAAGCACTAGTTTACTTTATATTTAAATAATAACAATCGTATTAAAATTTTATTATATACAATTAAATTTAGCTTTATTATTTTTTTTTTATTTTTTTTATATATTTCAAATTATTATATATTTATTTTATTAATTAAGTAATTTTATATAGTTTATTAAATTATATATATACTTATTTAATTAACAGTTAATAGCTAAATATTTTTATAAAACTTATTTAATTTTTATACTTTATATTTTTAAAAAATACTTTTGTTTTATTTTTTTGTTGCATTAATATAGCTGCTTTATTATTTTATTTATTTTGTTATACTATTTTATTATATTTTGTTGTATATATTAAGCAAAAAATACAAAAAAGCATATTTATAAAAAAAAACAAAAGCTTTTTTATAATTAAAAAGTTTTACTTATTTGTTACTGTTAAAAATTTTATACTAAAGTTGATTAAGTTTAACACAATAAAACTTTTGTAACAGTTTAGTTTTTAATTATAACTAAAACTTTGTAACAATGTTATTTTAATGTTTTAAAAACTTCAAAAGTTTTAACTTTTATATATATAGCTATATATAAAATAAAATTTATAAACTATAAGTAGTGCTTTATTTAACGTTAAAACAAACAAAAATGTAAACATTAAAATAAAAACAATACTTTAAAAGTTTAGTAATAACTGCTATATTTAAAAATACTTTCGAAGTAAATTTAATAACTAAAAAAGAAAAAACTACAAAATAAACAAAACATTTAATATAATATACAAATTTATAACAAGTAAAAAAAATGTTTTTGTTTTATAAAATATAATAAATATAGTTGTAAATAATATACAAGCAATAATAATAAAACTTATAATTTAGTAGCAAGCAATTGTAAATTTTATAAAAGCTGTTGTAGCAATAGTTAAGCCAGTTTTTAAAGCGTTAATACTAGCTATAAATTATAGCAGCTTTATTAATTGTTTTAACTATATTTATAATAGTACTGCTATTTTATATATACTATTTACAGCTATATAGCTTTTATTTTTGTTTATAAATAAGTTTTATAAAAAAATAGACTTTTTATTACAAAAAATATTTTAAAACATAAAATATACTTTATTATTAGTTTTTATTTTAAAAATAAACGTAAAAAAACTTACAGTTTTATAAACATTAAAAAAGTACTTTTTTAAAACTTTATTAATATTAGTAACAAAGTTTATTAAATTAACAATAGTTACTATAAATATATTTATATAATATATATTTATAGCGCTAAATAGTACGTTTTTTTTAGCTATAGTTATTTTATTTGTTTGGTTTAACATTAAACTACAACTGTTTGTAAAAAAGTTATTTAATAAACTATATAGTAACATTTTATACAATAACTTATTATAGTATTTTATTATATATTAGTACTAATTGTAATTTTTAATTTGTAGTTGTAGTTGCTAACAGTACTAAATATTTAAGCATTGGTACTAGTTGTTTAAAACTTTTAATTTTAAAAAAGATTTTAATAACTACAACAAAAACAACGATAACAATAATAATTTATTAAATTGCAACTTTAGTAATAGTAAAAATAATATACTATTTTTTTTATTTATACAACTTTTTAGCTTTATTAAAAAAATACCGACTTTATAGCTTAATAAATAAAATAATATTTTTAATTTTACTAATATTAATTTTTAATATTAATATTGTTTTAAACAAGTAAATATTAGCTAGTTTAAATTTAATTGTAAAAATTATAACAATATTAATATAATTGTTAATAGCAATAAATTAATTTTTATTAATATATATTGCTTTATTAAACAGCTCGACTTTTTTATAAAAAATCCAAAGTTAACTAAAAAAAATACTTGTTAAATTTTAGCTTTATAGCAAACTTTTTTAGCTAAATTAGCAGTTTTATAATAAATTATTAAATTAACTATAAAAGCTAAAATAAATTTTTAAACTTAAAAGTTGAACATATTGCTAAAAAAATTAACCGATCGATTTTTAATACAGTTTGTAGTAGCAACTAAAAAGTTCAATCGAAATATTTTTATGTTATAAAATATGTTATATAACAAAACAGCAATAATATATTTTATTTAAAAAAAGTTACAATATATTAAAGTAATAAAAACTTTTAACAAAAGCAACAATAATTAATATAAAATTATAATAGCTATTTATATATATATAAATTTAAATATTAAAAACTATTTATATTTTTTTAAAAATAATAGTATATTAGCAAAGTATATATTATATATTGTTAAAACAAAACTTTTAATTATAGCAGCAGTTATTTAAAAGTTTTTTTTTTATTGACATAATTGTTAAAAAAACAAACAAAACAACAAAAATTATACATTTTTTTAGCTACAGCATAAAAATAATAAACTTTTATAAAAAAAAAAAAGCTTTAAATATAAAAGTAGTTGTAATAAATGTTAAAATAAGTACTAAAAAAAAAAAAAAAAAAATCAGGCTTATATAGCGTAAAAAAAAAAAGCTTTAGCTCTTTTGTTAAATTTTTTACTTTTAGATTTAAGTTTAAACAATAAAGTTTTTATTATAATTAATTATAGCGCTATATATAAATATTGTAATAAAACTTTCAATTCGATTAAAAAGTGCGACTAATATGTGCAAAAATGCGCTAAAAAAATCTTTAAGCAAATTATATATACGCTATTTATATATACAGCTATATATATATATAAGCAATATTATATACTATTTTTAACAAAAAATAGCTTGTTTTATTACTTAAAAATTTATATTAAATAGCTAAACTTTTTGTTTATTTTAAGTGCTGTTTTTTTTGTACTTAATTATAACTTTGAAAATATAGCTGATTTAAAAAATAAATTTATTATTTTTAAATTACAACAAGTTTTTTTATATTTTTATAAACTTAAAACAATATATTAAATTATTAGCAACATATTTTAGTATTTTATAATTATTACTAAAAAAAAACCCGGTAAAAATAATTATATAATTTGTTTAAATATAAAAACAAGCTATACTTTTATTATTAAAAAGCTGCTTAATTAACTTAAACATATTATTAAAATAAAAAACAGCAAGTTTAAAAATATAAACAAAAAAAAAATATACTATATAAAATAAATTAAGTTTAAGTTTTACTTGTTAAAATATAACAAGTATAAATTTTTAAAATTAATAAAATTTAAAAAGTTGAACTAAATATTAAATTGTAACATTAAACCAACTTTTTTGCTTAAAAATAAGTTTTTAAATTTTTGTAATATTAAAATTAATTACTACATTAATATAGTAATTTTTATTAATATATTTAACTTTAAAATTTTTTTTTAAATATATTTATAAACATATTTATATATATAAAAAGTTATTTTAATATAAAAAATATTACTTATACTAAATTTATTAATATAAGCATTTATAATTTATAAACTTTTATTGTTAAATAAAAACTTTATATTTAAACTAGTTTAAAAAAATAATATAGTAGTACTAATTAGTTTTACTACATTCAAATTAGTAATATTTATTAACTTGTTGTTAAAAATTAAAACTATTTTTAAAAAAATATAAATTAATACAATTTAAAAGCAACAATATATAAACAAAAGTATTAAAAATATATAAAAAAAATGTTTTAAAGCTATAATAGTAGCTGCAAAATTAGCAGCAATTAAAATTGCTATATTTTAAACATTTATTAATTAAAAACTAACTTTAGTTACAACTAATATAAAAAGCATAAATATAAATACTATTAAAATAAACATTTATATTTTAAACAATTTTAAACTGTTTAACATTTATTATATAAACTAGCTATTAATTATAACTTTTATTATTGCAGCTATAGTATTAAATATATATTTAATTAATTTTAATATTACAGCTAACTTTTATGTCGTACTAAATATTAAAAATACGTTAATATTAATTAATATATTAAAACAATATAAAATTTTTTTTATAAATTTTATTAATAATACAATTTACAATATAATATAAGCTGTAATAAATAAGCAATTTTTAAACATATTTTTTTTATTAAAAAAAATTAAAATAAAAAAACTTAAACTTAAAATTTTAAAAATAACTTTTACTTTAAAAATTAAAAAGTTTTTTAAAAAAAAAAAAGTTAAAGCTTTAAATAAACAATTTATTTATACAAGTAATAATATTATAATTAAAAAGATTTTGTAGCTGCTAAAAAATATATTTAAAATTTAAAAAAACTAAAATATTATTAATATTTTAAAAAAAAACTAAATATAAATTTTGTTAATAAATAATTAACAGAATATAAAACTAAACTTTTATATATATATTTTTTAATACTTAAAATTAAAAAGCAATAAATATTATATTTAATCGACTTTATAAACAAAGTTATATAAAATAAATAAACAAGCTATTTTTTTTTACTTATTTTATTTTTGTAGTTTAAATATAAAAAAAAAAAAAGCTTATTTTTATTTAGTTATTAATTTATAAACTTTAAATAAAGTTGCAGTACTTAATAGTTATTTTTTACTTTTATAGTTTAAAGTTATTTTGTTAATTTAAAGTAAAAAATATATTATAATAATTAATATTACATTATTTTTTTATTAATTTAAAGTTTATTTAAAACATTGTAATAAATTTACTATAATTAGTTTTAAAAAATTAAAACAGTTTATTATAGCTTTAATAAGCTTTTGAAATTTTTTTGTTTATATTTAAAAGTTTATAAACAAACTGTTGCAACTATATTAAAACTTCTGTTATATTTTTATTAATAATATTGTAATTTTTTTAACTATTAAAGCTAAATATTTGCAATATTTATAAAACATATTTATATTGTTTTAAAAAAAAAAGATTTTATTATTATTTAAAAAATTATTTATTGCATATTTTTTTATAAAACTTTTAAGCTTTTAAATAAATACTTTTGGTATATTTATAATTAAAAAAAAATTAACTATTTTTTAAAACTTTAAATTTTTAAGTTAGTTAAAAGCTTTAAAGCAGTATTTAAGTAGCAATAAATTTTTATATACTTTGCTTTTTTATTACGTTTAGTATATAAAACTATTATAAAAAAAAAAAACTAAGCTATTAAACTAAAAGCGCTAAATAAACAAAGTTATAAATAATAACTTTAACAAATATTAAGTATACTGTAAATCGACATTTTTTAAACTTATAAAAGTAGAGCTAAAATTTTTTAAAGCGATATAAGCATTAATTTGTAACAACATAATGTTATATTACTATAATTTAGCTAAAACTTTGTTTATACAAATAAACGCTTTTTTTAAATAAAAGTTTAATATAATAATATTTTATTTAAAAAATAAATATATATAAAAGCTTAGTTTAGTTATATTTAATATTTAAATATTTCTAGTTATATTTTTTAGTTGTTTTATATTTTAGCTAAAAATATATTATAATTTTTTAAAAATAAAAGTAATTTATATTATATAAATATATAAACATTTAAAAACTATAGTAAAAATATTATATAACTTAATAGTTATATTTACAAACTATTATATTATTAAAAACATTTTAAATTAAACTAGTTTAAATATAAATTTAACAAATTATATTAATAAATATTTAATAAATATATCGATTTATTTATTGTAATATAAATTACAAATATATTATTTATTTAAATGTTTCAACTTTGTTTTTAATATATTAAACTAGTTATAAAATCTTATTAACTTAGTAAATATTAAAAGCAAAATTTAACAATTTGTTAAAAATTTAGTTTTTAATTAAATATAGTTTATAATATTAAAAACAATTATAAACAAAAAAGTCAAATTTAAATTTATAACTAATTATAATAAAAATTTTAAATATTATAAAATTTTAAAAGCTATTTATAAAAATAACAAAAACGTTGCAAATTTTTTATGTTTTAACTATTTATTTATTATAATTAATAAGCTATTATATAATATAAATCGCAAAAAAAAATGTAAACTATATATTTTAAAAAAATAAGTTAATAAGTTTTTAAATATAATATATAATAATAAATATTATTTTAAATATAAATATATAATAATAAAGCTTAAACTATATATAATTATATTTAAAATAAAACAAGTTTAAACATATTTAAAATTTTGCAATAAATATAAAATATATAATATAAATAAAAAAAAGCTTTTAAAAAACTATTAACTTATTCGATTAAAAAATATAAAACTAATAAAAACTATTACTATAAATTTTATTATAAAACTATTTAAAGTTTTAATAATTGCTATTTTATAACATTTAAATAAATTTTTAAACTATAATATATTAATGTTTATAATTTACGCTATATTTAAACGTACACTTTTTATTTCTAAGTATAATATATATACTACTATATATTAAGTTATAGCATTAATTAAACAGCTTTTATTAGCTAATTAAAAAATACTCAGTAATATTATTTTTAATTGTAACTAAAAGTTTATGTTGCAGTTTTAAAAAAAATTGTAAAAAAGTTTTAAAACAAAGTTACTTATAACTATAATATATTATTTTTAAAGCAACAGCTTATTAAAAAAAAAAAACTAAACTGTAGAAATAACTATTTAATATTATATGTTTATACATTTTAAAAAAAATTAAATAAATATATTACTTATATTATAATAAAATTTAAATAATATATATTTTAATTCAATTAAATTATTTATATATAAACAATTATTTAATTTTTAACTTTTAAAATTAAACAATGTTTTAATTTAAATAAATCAAAAAAGCAATATAACTAAAAACATTTATTTTATAAAATAATATTTTTATAAAAATATAAAGCTAGTTATAAATTTTATAACAGTATAAATAAAACAATATTATAATAATAAATATAAATTAATAAAGTTTAAAATTAATAATAAAGTTTATTTAAAACTTTATAATAGTTATTATTTGTTTAATAAACTTTTTTAGAAATATTTATAGCAGTAAACTAAACTATAAAAAATTAAACAAAAAGTTGATCAATTGATATATAAACTAAACTTTTTAAAAACTTTTAATATATATCTAGTTATTTTTATTATATATTTATTATTTAACATAAAAAAAAAAACCTGTTTTATTGTAAAGTTTTTGTACTAAAGCTTATTTATAACAAATAAAACTTTGACAAAAAAAGTAACTCGTTTAAAGTTAAAATTATCTTAAAAAGTCGTATAAACAAATCTAAAAATAAGTTTAATTATTTAATTAAATAAAAAAGCTATAAATATAAAAATAACTAGTAACAATTAAAATAGCAATTTTATAATACTAAAGCGTTAATTAAAAAGTATTAAATTTAAAAAAAAAAAATATTTAATTTTTTAAATCGAAAAAGCTTAAAAAATTCGAAAATATTCAAAAAAGCAAAATTAATAAATATTATATATAGTTGTTAAAAACAACGATCTTTTTTCTATATAGCAGCATTTAATATAAACAAGTATAAAAGTTCTAAAAAATAAATCTTTTAAAACTACTTTATATATATTTTTAGTATTAAGCTTATTTAAAACTAGCTTATATTAGTAAATTAAATAAATAAAAAAAGCTTTTAAGTTTTTTTTTTTAACTTAATTTTATAGATTTACTCTTTTTAATTTACATTATATTTTTATAAACTTAAATATAAGTACTACTTATAGTAAACTATATTACTATAATAATAAAAGTTATAATTAATATTTAATTTATATAATAAATATTAAATAATTTAAAATTATTTAAAATATATTTATTTATTTTAATAATATATATATTTATATTTTTTTTATTAGTTATAACTAAAGTTAATTTTTAATTAATAAATATTTAAAATATAATAATTTTAATTGTTATTAATTTTATAACTATTATTATAATTTTAAAATATTTTTTTTATATATTTTTAATATTTTTATTTATATATTGTTATTTTTAAATTATATTAATTTATATTTTTTTAAAAATAGTTTTAATTTTTAATAATAAATTAATAAATATTATTAATTTACATATAATAAAATTAACTAATATTATTATATTATTTTTTTATATTAATTTAAATATAAAGTCTTTATTTAAAAACAAAAATTTATAAATTATAAATATTTATATTAATAAATTTAATATAATTAATATTTTTTATATTAAAATAATTTTATATATATATAAATATATTAATAAAAGTTATTATATTAATATAATAATTAATTTTAATATTATAAAAATTTCAAATTTTATTTTTAAATAAAAAAGTTAATTTAATATTATAATTTAATATTTAGTTCAATTTTTTTTAATTTTATTAATTTTAAAAACTTATATTTATTATATTTTTATAAATAAAATTTAAATTTAAATTATTTTATATAATATATATTTTTTTTATTTATATTTTTAAATTTGTTATTTTTTATTTTAATAATATATTTAAATTAATTAAATAGTTTTTTAATAATAATAATATAATTAATTTTTATATTTAAATAAATTATATAATTTTTTTTATTAAAATTTTTTTTGTTAATAATTATAAAATATAACAATATATTAATAATAATTTAATATATTATTTTAAATTTATTATAAGTTAAAAATAATAAATTTATTTTTTAAATTTGTTATATTTTTAAAATTATAATTAAATATATAAAAAACAAAGTTTAAAATAAACAAAAAATACAATGCTAATTCAGTGTAAAATCTTTTTATTTTTTTATTTTAAGTTTTAATTTAAAACTAGGTTTTAAGTATAAAATGTTGTTATTATAAAGCTTTTGTAAAAAAAGTGCTATTATAACGTTGTTTTTACAATAATTTTTTTTAACAGCTTTTTCAAAAAGCTTTTTTAAAAAAGTCTTTTTAACAGATCTAACATTTGCTTTTTTTTAACAAAATAAAAAAATAACGTTTTTATTGCTTTAATTGTAAAAATAAATCAAATGTAAAATTAAAACAATAATATAAACTTGTTAATAAATAAATATATAATAAAATCGTTGTAGTATATAAAAAATTATAAAAGAAAAATTGATTTAAAAAAAAATCAAATGCTATAATATAAAAGCTTAATTAAAAAAAATAAATAATAAAACTTTTTTAAGTTTTTAAAACAAGCTTAATTTTATTTGTAAAAAAGTTTTTAATAAACAAGAAATATATAATTTATATTAACACTTTGTTTATTTGACTTATATATAAACAATTTAAGAAATGTATATAAAAGTTTTAAAATAATATTATTATAAAAAGTTTAATTAATACAACATATAAAAGCTTTAAAGTAATATTATTATAAAAAGCTTAATTAATATAATCAATAAAATTTTAAAAAGTTTTACAATTATTAAAAATCAAATATTTTAAATAAATAAATTTATTGTTGCACTTTTTTTATTAAACAATTGATACAGACAGGTATGGGGGTTCTGAAAAATGGGTTTTCTGGGACCACTCTGTACGTATTTCTGGCACTAGGCTTATTTAGGACTAGCCCACATCGGTGGATTAGATAAGTGAGAGGAGCCCTTAGGTCTCCTCTTTTAACCTAACTTAGCAAGTTTACTCCTTCTAATCTACATTATACTTTTAAAGACTTAAATACAAGCACTACTTATAGTAAACTATATTAACAATTAAACTAATATAAAATTAAAAAACAAATAGTTTTTTTATTAGTATATAATAAAAAAAAACTAAATAACTTTTTTATTAATAATAAAAAATCTAAATTGTTTTTTTATTTTAATAAAAAATTTATAATATATTAACAAATTAAAAAAAGTAAAATAATAAAATTGTTAACATTTAATAATGTTATAAAGTTTTAACTGTTTATTTTAAATATTTAAAAATTACTATGAAAACTTTTTATTTTTATATAAATATAACAGTAATAATTTTTTATTGTTTTTATAACTAAAACATTTTTATATAAATAAAAAACTGTTTAAATTTTTTATTATTACTACTATTGTTATTAAAAAGTTAAATAATTTATTTTTTATAACAGTTAAATTACAATTTATTGCTTTAATACTTCTTATTTACTATAGTTATTAAAAAGTTATTATTACAAATATAAACAACGTTATAAATTTTATAATTAAAAGTGTTAATATTAAATGTTTTTTTAATAATATTAATAATAGTATTTAATAACTATTGTAAGTTATTTTTAATATTTATAACAAATTTATAAAAAATATTAACTTGTTTTTATAAGTTAAAATTTAAAAGTAATTTATTAATAGTTAAAATATTATTTAAAGCTATAATAACTTTAGCTATTTTTAATAAATAAATATTTAAAATAAATATAAATAAGTTTATATATTTATTACAATATATTTTTAAGCTACTTTTGCTAACTTTGTTTACTAGCTTATAATATATATAAAATATAATTACAATAATATTATTGTTTATATTATTTATATAAAGTTATATAAAGTTGCTTCATTGTTTTTAAATATAACTAAATATTTTAAAATGTTTAACTATTAAGTTTTAATTATAATAACGAGATTATTTTATATTAATAAAATTATTGTCTTTAAAAATAACGTTTTATTTTATTTATAACAAATTTAATTTTTAAATTAAAAAGTTTAATTTATAAAATAATATATTATTAAATTTGTATAATATAATTAAATATATAAGCTAGTATTATACATTTTATAAAGCTAGATTTATAAACTTGCTTTTAATTATAAAATCAAATACACTTTTGCAAAAAAGCTATTACTATTAAATCAAAGTTTCATTAATAAAAAAATCAACGTTGTTAGTTTAATTAAAGTCGTTTTTAATATTAGCAATTATAATTAGTTTTAAAAATTTAAATAATTGCTTGTTTATATAAAAAAAAAGTTTTTTTTGCTATAATAGCAATAAAATGTTTATTAACAAAAAAAAGCTTTATATTTAAAAAAAGCTTTATATTTAAAAAAAGTTGTATTTTTAACAAAAGTTTAGTTATTATATAAGCGTAAATATATTTATATTTTAACAAAAGCTTTATATTTAAACAAATAAATAGTTTTTTTAACACTAATAAAATAATTATAATTAGCTTTAGTAATAAATATATATAGTTTATATTTAAATGTAACAACAAAAATAATTTTGCTATAAAAACTTTTTAGTTGAAAAAAATAAACATAATACTAGTTTATTATTTAAAACTGTTATATATAATTAATAATAATTAAACTAGTATTTAAATATTTTATATTTAGTTTTATTTATAGTTAATTAAATCAATTCTGTTTTAGTTAATAAATATTTAATTATATTTAATAATATATTAAACTTATAAATAGCAAAGCTAAAAAAACAAAATGTTTCGATTTTTTTTATTATAAAAATATTTATAAAATTTTTAGCAAGTTTATATTAGCTAGCTATATATATCCAAATAATAGTTTTTAATTTTTATTTACTTTTAATATATAGTTTAAACTTAAATAATTAATAATTAAACATAATACATATTAATATATAAATAATATTTTCAATTACAAAAAAAAATTAAATAAAATATCAAATAAAAAAAGCTTTTTGATATATAACTAATAAATTTATTTTGTAAATAAAATCAGCATTATTAGTATTAATAAATCATTTATACCAATAGTTACAACTTTTAGTTTTAGTATTATTTGCAAAAAGCTTGAAATTATTGTTAAAAATTTAGTTAATAATATAAACATATTTATAATAAATACTTTTAGTTTATATTTAAACTTTATATTATTTATAAATAATTGCAATTATATAAACATTTTTTTTATAGTTGAAAATTAGTTTGAAAATGTTTTATTTAATCAAATTATCGATTTAATTATTAAATAAATTAAAGTTTATATGTATAACTATTTTGCGATTATAATTAAAAATAATATTGTATATTTTAGCTATAGTATTATAAAAAAATATATATAAAATAATAATAAAAGTATTAAATCGAAAAAAAAGTATAAAATAATAATAAAAATATTAAATTAAAACATATAGTTAATTAACTTAGTTATAATATAAAAAAAATTAAATATAAAAAATATTATATCAATTTATATTTTAAAAAGTATATTAAAAAGTGTTTTAAAAAAACGTTTTAAAAAAAGCGTTTTAAAAACAATAGTAGAAAAAAAGCTAAAATTATTAATAAATTTCTAAAATAAACAAACTAATGTAAATAAATAATTATACTGTTTATATAGCAAACTTTATTAAAAATAAAAATAAACTGTTTTTTTTAGTGTTTTTTTTATAACAATTGTAATGTTTATTTTTAATATTATTTTAATAGTTTTTTAATTAGTTTATATTATTTAAAATATTTTAGTAACAATGTTATTTTTTGTTTATTTTTTTGTTTTTAAATTTTTTCAAGTTAATAAATGTTTATTATTAAATTTAAAAACAAAATTAGCTATATTTTTTATAAACAACATTTAAAAGTATTATTTATTAAATTAATTTTTATAATTTTTTTATTTAACTAAATATTTTAACAAAAGTTTTTGGTTAATATATAACAAACGCTGCTATAATAAAGCTTCAATTTTATAAAAAATAAAATTGTTATTGTTTTTATTTATAAAAATTTGTTTAAATAGTTAACATTATTTATTAAATAAATCTAAACTTTTAAATGTGAAAAATAAGTATATAACTAAAATTATATAATAAATATATTAATATTATAAAAAATTAAGTTTATAAACTAATTTGTTAATTTTATAAATTATAATAAAAAAGCTTATTTATTATATAAATTATTTTTGCAGCAGTTTATTTAATAAATAATAACTTCTATAAAATTATGAATAAATTTTATTATTAATTTTAAATTAAATAAAATTATAATTATTGTTATATTATATTTTAATATTAGCTATAATAAAATTAATTGTTTCTTTTATGTTTTTTTAATATATAAATTAATAAAGTTTAAAATTAACAGATTTTATAAAAAGTTTTAGTATTAATAAAAAACTTCAAAAATAAAAATTTAAAATTAATTTGTTTAAACTATAATTAAAAACTAAAAATTTCATATTATTGAAGTTGTACTAAAGTGCTGCAATAATATTAGTTTATAAAATATCGTATTATATTGCAACGTAATAACAAATAATAATTTTAACGTTTTAGTTTCATTTTTTGCTAAATCTATTTATTTGTAAATAATAACTAGTAGATATTTTTAAAACTGTTTTTATATATAGCTATAAAATTTGCTAAAATTTAAATATAAATTTGAAATTATAGTTTAAAATAAATTTTTAAAGCATTTTTTAGTTATATAAAAGCAGCAGTTTAATAAATACTATTGTTTAATTTTAAGCTATTTAAGTTATGTTATTTAATATTAATATATATTTTTTAAAAAATTTGTATATAATTGTTAATAAAACGTTATAAATATTATATTTTTTTATAGCTTAAAACATATTAGTTAATAATATATAAAAAAATTTAACAATAAAGTTTATAACAATAAAATAATATAGTATAGCTAGTTTATAAATAAATTTAAGTTTATTTAATATTTTTTATTTATTTGTTATATATTTAAAATATTGTAAACAATAGCTAATATAGTTAAAATTTTCTTTTAATAAATTATAAAAAATAAAGTTTTAAAAATTATAAAATATATATTTAAATTTAAAATAATATTATTTGTTGTAAATTATTTTAAAAATATTTTTTTAATATATTGCTAAACTATAAAATTGTTGTTTGTTTTATAAATATATAAAATAAAATAATTTATACTTATTAAGTTTATAAAAAAAAAGTATAGCTAGTTTATTTTTAATAGTAAAATTTACTAATAATTAATACTGTTGTTATAATTTTGCTATTATTTTAGCAAATTATAAGTTGTTTAAATATTTTTAAACAAATTTTTGTTGCTATTAGTTATTAATAAAGATATATATTAATAATATTTTTTAATATATTAGCTTTTAAATTTTATAATATAGCTTTATTTAATAAATTTAATAAAATAAAAAGTTAAAATAGCATATTAAAAACTAGATTAATTTTATTAAAAATATATTAAATATTAAGTTAAAATTGAAAAAAATAAGTCGTTGCTGTAGTAAATTTTATATTTAATTTAGTTATATTTATTAATTAAAAGTTTGTTTAATTAACGATATTTTTAATAGTTTTATAATTAATAAGTACTATAATAAATATAATATATAATTATATTTAAACTTAAAGTTGTTTGTAATTTTATATTAAATTAAAAACTTTTAATTTAATAATATTGTAATTTAATTTTGTTTTAATTAAAACTTTATTTCAAAATAAAATAAATTATATAAAATTAATTAAAATATATTAGTTATTTTAAATATTATTAAAATAAAAAATTATAACGCTATATTTATATTTATAAAAAGTATTAAGTTTAATAAAAAAAAGCTGTTAATAGTTTTAATAAATAAAATAAACTATATTAATAAGCTATATTTATAATAATTAAATTAAAAATAATTTTAGCAGTTTATTATTTTTAAACAGTTGTAGTTTTAAAAATTACTTTATTTTTGCATTTTTTAATAAATAAATAAGTTTTACGTTTTTATAATAAAAGAAATTTTTATTAATATTAAAAAATAAATTTATATAAAAAGTTAACTAAATCGATATATATTTTTAATATAGCTAAAGTTGTTAATTAAGCTAATTTATAAATTGTATTAATTTAGTTTTTAATAATAATTATATTAAACTGTTAATAGTAAAAGTAAATAATTAAACAGAAAAATAACTAATGGAAAATTTATTTAGTTTAAAATTTAATTTAATATTTTTAAATATGTTTAAAACGTTAATAATATATTTAATATATTTATATATAGTTTAAAAATAAATAATAACGTTGTTAATATAACTTAACAAGTATTAAATATAAAATAACAGTTTATTATTTATAAACTATTAAACAAATTTTAAATTATTTTAAAAACTTATTAATATAACTTTAAATATTTTAAATTTTTATAAAAAAACAATTACTATTTAATTAATATGTTTTAATTAAATTAAAAGCTAAAAAAAAAATTTAAAATAGTTTATTACTATAATATAAATATAATTATATAATTTAGTAATAATAGCTTTTTAAATTAATAAAAAATAAACATTAAATATAACAATTTTATTAAAAGATTTTAAGTTAATAATAATATATTTTTTACAAACTTTATTAACTAGTTGTTATATTATAAAAATAAAACAACTAAAAAGTATAAATAACTTTATAAAATTTATTTTGTTGTTTTTATATATAGTATTAAAAACTTTATTAATTAATATTTACTTTTTAAGTTTAAAAATATATAGTTTTGCAGTAGTTGCAATTTAATTTTGTTAATTTTTAATAAGCTCGATTTATATTATATTAGCTTTATTTATTTTAATAATACTTTATATATATTAAGTTTTATATTATTTAAAAAGTATTTAAAAGTATTTTATAAATATAAATTTAACTATATATATATATATGTTATTTTTTGTTTAAATAAATAATATATTTTTAAAATATTATATAGTAAAAAATAATACTGCATTATTTTTAATTTTATAACATTTTTAAATTATATTTTAAATATTTTTAAAAGTTATATTTATATTTTAAAAAGCAAATAAAACTTTATTAAATAAATCAAATTATAATATTATTTAAAAAAAATCAAAAATATTTAATATAAATAAATATAAAAGTAATAAAAAATAAGTTTTTTAAAACTATTTTATATATATTTTTAGCATTAAGTTTATTTAAAACTAGTTTATATTAATAAATTAAATAAATAAAAAAAGCTTTTAAGTTTTTTTTTTAATTTAATTTTATAAATTTATTTTTTTTAATTTATATTATATTTTTATAAATTTAAATATAAATATTATTTATAATAAATTATATTAAATAATATAATAAGTTTTATAATTATACAACTTTATATTTTTAAGTTTTTTTTTTTGCTAGCAAATAATATATTATTTATAATATATTATTAAAAGTATTTTGTTTAAATTAAATTTTTATTATTTAAACGCTTTAATTTTAGTATATATATTGTAATAAAGTTTTTTACTTTTTTAAACAATATATATATTTTTAATATTATATTATTTTATTTAAATTAAATTTTTATTATTTAAATACAATAACTAATCAAATTTAACAAACTTTTTATTTCAAATAATTAATTATTATTAAAATTTTTGTAAATTAATGCAAAAATTTTTATATATTTTTATATTTTTATATATTAAAACAGTTGTATTAATTTTTTTTAATTGTATTTAATTATAGCTAACATTTATAATATTTTTAGCTAATAATTTTTTAAATATTAGTTTATTTTATATTTAAATAGTAATAATTGTATTAAAATTTTATTATATATAATTAAATCTAGTTTTATTATTTTTTTTTTATTTTTTTTATATATTTTAAATTATTATATATTTGCTTTATTAATTAAATAATTTTATATAGTTTATTAAATTATATATATATTTGTTTAATTAATAATTAATAATTAAATATTTTTATAAAGTTTATTTAATTTTTATATTTTATATTTTTAAAAAATATTTTTGCTTTATTTTTTTGTTGCATTAATATAACTGTTTTATTATTTTATTTATTTTGCTATATTATTTTGTTATATTTTATTATATATATTAAACAAAAATATAAAAAAACATATTTATAAAAAAAAATAAAAGCTTTTTTATAATTAAAAAGTTTTATTTATTTGTTACTATTAAAAATTTTATATTAAAATTAATTAAATTTAATATAATAAAACTTTTATAATAGTTTAATTTTTAATTATAACTAAAATTTTATAGTAATATTATTTTAATGTTTTAAAAATTTTAAAAGTTTTAGTTTTTATATATATAGTTATATATAAAATAAAATTTATAAATTATAAGCAATATATTATTTAATATTAAAATAAATAAAAATATAACTATTAAAATAAAAACAATATTTTAAAAGTTTAATAATAACTACTATATTTAAAAATATTTTTAAAGCAAGTTTAATAATTAAAAAAAAAAAACTGCAAAATAAATAAAATATTTAATATAATATATAAATTTATAACAAGCAAAAAAAATATTTTTATTTTATAAAATATAATAAATATAGTTGCAAATAATATATAAACAATAATAATAAAACTTATAATTTAATAATAAATAATTATAAATTTTATAAAAGCTATTATAGCAATAGTTAAACTAGTTTTTAAAATATTAATATTAGTTATAAATTATAATAGTTTTATTAATTGTTTTAATTATATTTATAATAGTGCTACTATTTAATATATATTATTTGCAATTATATAATTTTTATTTTTGTTTATAAACAAGTTTTATAAAAAAACAAACTTTTTATTATAAAAAATGCTTTAAAATATAAAATATATTTTATTATTAGCTTTTGTTTTAAAAACAAATATAAAAAAATTTATAGTTTTATAAGTATTAAAAAAGTGTTTTTTTTTAAATTTTATTAATATTAATAATAAAATTTATTAAATTAATGATAGCTATTATAAATATATTTATATAATATATATTTATAACACTAAATAATATATTTTTTTTAGTTATAGCTATTTTATTTGTTTAATTTAATATTAAACTATAACTATTTATAAAAAAATTATTTAATAAATTATATAGTAATATTTTATATAATAATTTATTATAATATTTTATTATATATTAATATTAATTGTAGTTTTTAATTTATAGTTATAATTATTAATAGTACTAAATATTTAAATATTAATATTAGTTATTTAAAGCTTTTAGTTTTAAAAAAAATTTTAATAATTATAATAAAAACAACAATAATAATAATAATTTATTAAACTATAACTTTAGCAGTAATAAAAATAATATATTACTTTTTTTATTTATATAACTTTTTAATTTTGTTAAAAAAATACTGATTTTATAATTTAATAAATAAAATAATACTTTTAATTTTATTAATATTAATTTTTAATATTAATATTATTTTAAATAAATAAATATTAGCTAATTTAAACTTAATTATAAAAATTATAACAATATTAATATAATTGTTAATAATAATAAGTTAATTTTTATTAATATATATTATTTTATTAAATAGTTTATTTTTTTTATAAAAAATTTAAAATTAACTAAAAAAAATATTTGTTAAATTTTAATTTTATAATAAACTTTTTTAGCTAAATTAGCAGTTTTATAATAAACTATTAAATTAATTATAACAGTTAAAATAAAATTTTAAGCTTAAAAATTAAATATATTATTAAAAAAATTAATTAATTAATTTTTAATATAGTTTATAATAATAACTAAAAAGTTTAATTAAAATATTTTTATATTATAAAATATATTATATAATAAAACAGCAATAATATATTTTAATTAAAAAAAGCTGTAATATATTAAAGCAATAAAAACTTTTAATAAAAACAACAATAATTAATATAAAATTATAACAATTATTTATATATATATAAATAATTATATTAAAAACTATTTATGTTTTTTTAAAAATAATAATATATTAATAAAATATATATTATATATTATTAAAACAAAGTTTTTAATTATAATAATAGCTATTTAAAAGTTTTTTTTTATTAATATAGTTGTTAAAAAAATAAATAAAACAATAAAAACTATATATTTTTTTAATTATAATATAAAAATAATAAACTTTTATAAAAAAAAAAAAGCTTTAAATATAAAAATAATTATAACAAATACTAAAATAAATATTAAAAAAAAAAAAAAAATTAAGCTTATATAATATAAAAAAAAAAAGCTTTAGTTTTTTTGTTAAATTTTTTAATTTTAAATTTAAACTTAAATAATAAAGCTTTTATTATAATTAATTATAACATTATATATAAATATTATAATAAAACTTTTGATTTAATTAAAAAATATAATTAATATATATAAAAATATACTAAAAAGATTTTTAAATAAATTATATATATATTATTTATATATATAGCTATATATATATATAAGTAATATTATATATTGTTTTTAATAAAAAATAGTTTGTTTTATTATTTAAAAATTTATATTAAACAGTTAAACTTTTTATTTATTTTAAACATTGTTTTTTTTTATATTTAATTACAACTTTAAAAATATAATTAATTTAAAAAATAAACTTATTATTTTTAAGCTATAACAAGTTTTTTTATATTTTTATAAATTTAAAACAATACATTAAATTATTAATAATATGTTTTAATATTTTATAGTTATTACTAAAAAAAAACTTAATAAAAATAATTATATAATTTGTTTAAATATAAAAATAAATTATATTTTTATTATTAAAAAGCTATTTAATTAATTTAAATATACTATTAAAATAAAAAACAATAAATTTAAAAATATAAACAAAAAAAAAATATATTA
>MU378472.1:0-21746 GCA_022495175.1 Hypoxylon argillaceum | reverse complement strand
AATTATATAAAATAATTAATAAATTTAATAATATAATTATTTTTTATATAACTTTTTAAAAAATTTTAAAAATATTAAATATATTATAAGTTTTAATAATTTTATATTTTAATTTAAAATTGTTATATAATTATTTAATTAAATTTAATATAATATAAAAAAAATAATTTATAATTAATATTATATTATTATAAAAATTGTATAAAAAAAAAAAAATTTTAAAATATATTAAATTAAAAAAAAAAATAATTTAATTAATATATTAACAAAAAAAATATTAAATTAAATATTTAAAATATTAGTTTTAATAAACAAGCTATATATATAAATAAAAATATATATAAAAAAAAATTAAAAAATATATATATATAAAAAAAACTACAATTAAAAAAAAAGTTTATAACTATTAAAATAATAATATTAGTTATAGTTAATATATATTTAAATTTTTTTTATATAATTTATTATTTGTTTATTAAATAATCGATTATATTTTGTTATATGTAACATTAGTAAACTGTTAATAAATTTATATAACTTTTATATATATGTTATATATATAAAGATTTTTTTTTAAACATAAAAACAACAATAATATCGTATAATTATAATATTATATTCTGCTTTAGCTCTGCTGTACGCAATCGATCGTGTAAAGCTAAATCAACACTTATATCATTTTCCCCATGTTATTGATCTGTTGGTTGGTTTTTGGAGTAGCAGTATTTAGGTGTCGTTTCTTGGCACACTCGCTCGGGTATAGGTAATCAAACCCATATAAGCTTTGATACACGGATTTGTTTAGTAGTGCATTCTGTAGAACAAGATATCAATCTGGGGCTTGTTTTATGAAAAAAAAAAAAAAAAAAAAAAAAAAATTGGTGAAGCTATTAAAAGAAGGATACGCGAATCAGTTGTACAGGTAAATGAATCTACGGTGTTGTGGTCTGTGACTTGTCGTCCCTAGCATCGTCGGTTGAGTTTGCTCACGTTGAGCTGGGAATCGTCGCCGAGTCGTTCAAACTCGATGCGCAGCGGGCTCATTTGGCATGCTAACTGCTACTTCACGAGAGGTATGGCGCTCTACGTGTGGTTTGGGCCTAAAGTCCCCTCGCCGGATAAGGATATACGCTCACTGCGCGGCTGTCTGAAAGCTACGCACGGCAGCGTCACAATAACCATCAAACAGAAGGGGGAGGAGGCGACGCAACTTCGAGAGATGAGGGCGAGGGTGTTTGCTAGTGAAGCAGAAAAGGTGGGCTAGGGATAGGGAGGTCTAGAAGATCTTTAAAGCGGCGCCTGGCCGTTATCTATTTTCTTAGCCTTGTTGTAACCATTACACATGAGCTGTTAATAGTCCTTGGTATCTAGTGAAGCAATCGCGGCTCCATCTGCGAACTACAACGTTACTATAATTAAACCTAACGCCTGTTTCAAGAAATTGAGTTCTTAGTGAGATAGTGTGGGCAATATAGTTGCAAGGGGGGTAGGTTGGTAAGCCAAGTCAGATCAAGTCTGAATTTTTGTTATATATTTACCTAGTCTAGAAGCGTAGATCTTCGAAGATGGTCATCGCAGTCATGCTGGTCCATAGGGGTCATCAACACTAAAAACACATGATTGTTTTCCCAAACTGCCCGTTTTTCTTTCCTTCAAATCTCTAGAAATGATTAAGATGGCCGTAGCCAGCCTTCTAGAGTGCGGTTTGGGTTGTGTGCCCGTTCCATTTCCTTAGTCATTCTCTGATACTGGATCTAGAGTCTGCGAAAATTTAAAAAACAGAACTTTCCCGGACTTAGATCCTATTACTACCTTGTTGCCCTGGACGCGGCAAGCTACCCGGTCGGTTCCATCAGGGCAGTACTGAGGGGGCAAGAATATTTTGTTTTTATTATTCCACGTGATCCATTGGCGGTCGTTGCTGATGCCATAGGGACACCAGTCAGGCGGCGTTTCGCGGCTTAGCCATGCGTCGGCTAGACATGTAGTATCGTCCGACTTAGAATCCAATGTTGACGAAATAGGCGATTTTACGATAATTGACCAGGCTCCTATCTCGGTTATAAGGATGTCTGCGGACATTTCGCTGAATTGAATTGTCTTAAAGAGCTGGGCCCGCGTCTCAGGCCTTAGAATCTTCTCGCAAGATTTCGTCTTACAATTCCAAACCTTAACTGCTCCGCTGGTTTCGTAGGACACAATCCGGGTATCGTCCTGGAAGGCAAGTCCTCTTATACTGTCAAGGGTATTTCCAAGCACGATCTCCGGTTCTATTTGATCATAATCGCCGAGGGTTAAGTCCCAGATCAGAATTGTGCCGCCGTTCCCAGCTGACGCCAAGAAACTCCCGTTAGGAGAAAAGGCTGCGGTGTATACGAAGCCAGTGTATTTGTCTCTGTAAGCTTTGACGCTCCTGAAACACATATGCTCTGGTTTTTTGCCTTCACTATCTTCATCCTTAGCGAGAGGAAGGTTAGATATGTTCCACACCCGGACAGACCGGTCATTAGACGTCGAAGCTACCAGTTTCCCGTCTGGGGATATTACTGCACATTTTACATCGCCTTCATGACCCCGAAGGCAGAACTTCAAAATCTTTTCATCCATGTCCCAGATACAAGCTGTGCGATCTGTAGAAGCCGAGACTAGAATGGTGCCATCACGGGAGAATTCAAGCCACGTAATTTCACCATAATGCTTTGTGAAAGTGCATATTTTGCGGCCGTCACTACAATCCCATAGGCAGATTGTACCCTCAGCGGAGGCCGACGCGAAGAATTTCCCATCTGGCGAGAATGTCATAAAAGTAATTTTAGTGTAATTTCTCATGGAAGGTGATGGTCCTGGTAGTTCCTCTACGTCATCCTGGCAATCTTCGGTATCCTGTAGCGGACTCATGTCCCAGACTAATACTTTTGTGTCTTCCGATGATGAGATCAGCTGCTGTCCAAGGGGGTTGAAATGTAGCGAGCATACAGCCGAACTATGTCTGTACAAAACCTTTTCGGGCTTGTAAGAAGGGCTATGGTCGGATCCGTTGGCCCAGAGCTTCCGAACCCAGATTCGGATAGTTCCGTTAGACGACCCAGAAGCTAGACGTGAAGCATCAGGAGAAAATGAGATACAGTTCACGGGTTTCTCATGTCCACGGAGAACATCGAGTGGCTGCCCGGTTTCGTCGTACGTATCCCATACACGTATCGTTGTATCACTGGAGCCGGAGGCTAGGTATCTTGAGTTATGGCAGAAGTCGAGCCCTGTTATAGAATCCGTGTGACCTATAAGTGACCAACGTTTCTTAATACCACTTTTGGTGTCAAAAAGAACTATCTTATCATGAACGGTGTAAGCTATCAGGGCTCCGTCCGGACTAAACCTAACAAACTTGGGTTGGAAATCCCAGTCATGTTTCGAGTCTAGGGTACTTTCAGTCCACTCATCGTTTTTCGGGTCAGGTGGTACCTTGAAAAGAACTACGGCATGGTTTCTCGTTGCGACCAGTGCCTTTCCGTCCCGCGGCAAGTGGATGTCTTTAAAGCAGTCCTCTGGCTCTATCGACTTGAGATGTGCACCGGTGAATACATCCCAAACGAGGACTTTATCACTGGACATTGTAACCAGATACTGGTCACTGATAAACATAACCCGATAAACATAGCTGCCGAGATAAAATACGTGCTGGGCCTGGAAAGACTTGGAGTCCCATAATCGTACCGCGCCATCATTCCCGCCCGACGCGATTAGCCTCCCGTTAGGTGAATAGCAACAGCATCGGACCTCTTCGCCGTGACCATCGAGGATGTGAACGATCATGCCTGGGGCCTCACTGGGCCCTATATCGGGTGCAATGTCTAGCCACGGAAGTGCTTTCGGAAGCAGCTTTTGCCTCAGTTCTGATTCGCCGGGCAGAAACGGAAGGCTGAATTTCGGGCTTAGGTCCCCGGGTGATTTAATTGACTGGTGAAAATTGAGTAACCATAGAGCTTGTTGAATGTTTTTAAAGAAGAGGCGTTGTTCCTCAGGTGGGTGTGAAGTCATCTAGCAAGTATTAGATAAAAGTCCCCGTCAAAAATTACAGAGAAATGGGATGATGATTCATACCGTCTTCTGAAAAGAGGTATTGAGCGCCTGAAGCAACACCACAGCCTCAGAGACAAGACGCTCTCTTGCCAATATATCGGTCCACTCCAAGAAGTAGTCATTAAAAAACTGATTGACTATCTGGAAGACACGACCGCTGTTCTCGCTACGTGCTGGCCACAGGTGCCTCATCCAGTTTGTTATCGCGTAAGTATTTGAATTAGTCTTGTGTTTGACTTGGACATGCTTCAAGCACTGCTGGGTTATTCGTAGATGTGTTGATGTGACTGCTTTGTTGTCGATGAGGCTTTGCAAGACAAAGTCTCTCGCCGACGTGTGAACATAGCATACGTTGTCATTGTGCAACTCTAGAAAAGATGAACATATCTTGCTGACGACGATATCAAGGTCTACATGCGGTGGCAGATCGACGAGGCTAGCCACCTCTGACTTATGAAGCGGCTGGTAGGTAACTGCGGTGATTTGCAGGATGTTTCGACACATGTCCTGATCTTCGCAGTTAAGATTATTGAGCATTTCATACGCTTCTTGATACAGTTCGTTTACTTTCCGGGGCAATTTGTCTAGAATTCTAGTAGCATTCTGGAGTGTATAGGGTGGTTCAAGGCGACGGCACGCCATATCCACCCATAGAAAGTTGTGAGGAGCAATTGTTGAAAGTTTAGTTGTGACCTGGTTTTTAAAAAGGTCATTGAAGGCTGACGACCTCGCTACCTCGGAAACTTTCAAGGGAATGTAATTGTCCTTAAAGAACCCCTCCAAGCCCTTCGTGTGCTTCTCGTCGCCAATGTCTAGTCTCATGCCTGTGACCCCGTCTGTTGGCGTGAGATTGGCGCCAACCTTGCTAGGGTCAACGGAAACCAGCCACCTTATTTGTGGTGATATTCGGGCAGTGGTAATAATTAACTCTAGTAGGTCGCGCACTGCTAAATCTGGGTCAAGCGCTGCTCCCGGATCGTTCTCGACGAATAAGTTTTCGATAGAATCGACAATGACATACGTTAGGCCGAATCTTGTGCCACCTTTAGAATCTTTTTCGTTGAGCATACTGTAAAGTACTGTAGACATTGCATAGAAGTCACTCGGATTGTTGAAATTGTATCGCCGTGTTGACCGGGACTTCTCCTTTAGATGTTCCGCAAGATACGGTTGGGACTCAATCATTTGCCAGATCAGACTCTTGATGATTCGGGTTGCGTACCCACGAGGTTGATTCCGATTGTCGCAAAAGAAATACGCGAGATTGAACTCATCCGTGCTAGATACTGCTTTCGTCTCTTCTAACAGTCCTTGGACTGTAGCCCGCATAAGCATTGTCTTGCCGGCACCAGGGGGTCCCGACACCCAGAGCACACTGCACCCATTCTCGGCGGGGTCACTCTGTTGTTGAAATAAGCTCTTATACTCTTTAGTGCCGTTCGCCCAGCTATATAGGTGGTGAAGGAGCTCGTCATTATTTGGATTCACCTCAAATGATGGAGCTTCAACCGGCTGCAGCGTAATATGTAGGTCATTTAGTCGCTCTCTGAGTATGGCCCTTGCTTTGTCTGTTTTCACAAAATCTGTCTCTGGTATGGCTGAATCTAGTAGCTGGCCTAAAAGAGATTGGGTCTCAGAGCCTCTTAGATCTTCCACAAGAGCTCCTTCCAGGTCGAAAACACGCTGTCTCATGGAGTCGTTGATACCGGGTGGCTCCGACTTGGATCCTTGGCTCATTGACGCCAGCGATTGTTCAATTGTAAAGAGCAAAATAGCAGTGTACAGCTCTAATAACTTTTCTTTCTGATGTCTAAAGCAAGGCGTTGCTGGTTGGTCTACTCTTTCGTCGCTATACTGAAAGATGAGCCTAGAGAGGCCGATATACCACTCCATTTTGGAGATAATTTCAATAAGTCCCGAGCGGTTAGCCTTGGACATCGGATTCCCTTGAAAGATACTCTATATTCATGCGATTAGCATGTTAACACTGCATTCGAATTCACGTTTCCATATTAACCATAGACGTACTTCTACTGCTAAGCATGCTGCAGCCCAAGGGAGAGAGATGAATCCTGTTCTCTCAAGAGACGGTCGTAGGGAATGTCGAAAGCGACGGTTAGCTCCTTCTACACGAGCCTCGGGGGTTGATATGGCAGTCTTGTGATGACCATGATCCGCGAGCCAGATATGAATAACACGAGCCATTCGTCTTTGCCTCGTGGACGGGTCTGAGTGATGGAAGTCGTCTTCCATAATGTCCGTGGTAGAGAGCTGACGCTCAAACTTGTCTTCTTCGCCTTCCCGCGCAAGGTAAAGGTCGATCATTGTCTCGTAAGCGTTCAACAGCCGACCGAATCTAATTCTTAGGAGGCTATATGCGTTATCCCAGAGTCCTGCAACATCAACTATTGAGTTAGGGGACGTCGCTGACGGTGATTGACTCCAGGCTGTCAGGGTCTTCCCGGCTGGGGTTTCCCCAACTAGAGACATGGCACCCGCGTCGATACATCGTGTCGGGTTATCATTGGGAGGTGGCATTTGCGGCGAGACCTCGTTGTCAACCGAGGTCGGCGAAGCGGATTTACATTCGATATCTGCATTCGATACTGGCACGCCCATTTCTTCGGCTGTTGGAGAGACGGTCTCACCTATATATCGAAAAAGATTCTTCTTTTTGATATCTTTACATGAAGAATTAAATAAACAAAAAAAAACGATTAAATATGCATAAAAAATATAACAAATCATAATTTTACCAAACTAAATTTGTATTTATCCATTTTCCCTTTGTTTGTTGTCTTGCTTTAAAGTTCGAATGTTTATATGTGACAAGTGACTTGTTAAGGAGGGGGATAGCTGATTACTAGGGGGGGGCTGTGCTGTTTATAACACGTCCGTTGGCATATGTATAGAATCGTGCCCTGCCTTGCCGCCTGTAATCCGACTTTGCTAACATCATTCATTAATTAACAGAGACACGGTTACTTATTGCCATTAAATATATTTAAAGATTGAAGAAACAAAAATAAAATATATAACAATTAAATAGATAAAATTTTTTATTCACTCAATAAGCTGGCACAAATAGATTGATTGGTCAAACGCATGTATTGGGGGAGCATGAGCCTACTCGAGGCCTAGAAGCCAACGAAGTGCGCTTTCGTTGATACGTCGTTGTACAGTTGTAGCCAACCACTTCGCGAAGCAACTAGAACTCGAATAGCACCCAGACTAGAAAGCAAAAAATCAAAGCCCTGTACGACCTCCCTTCCTTCCTTCCAGCCCTATAGGCCCCCCCCTCCTTTTATCGGCCTAGCTGTTGTTGTGTCGCTGTCGTAGCCGGCCACATAACAACTAGGCTTTCAGGGACAGCGGGCGGGTTAAAAAAACCTCCGACCACCATAAAAAACCACCCTCTTCGTGGGAGGTGGAAAAATGTGGTGACGAGGGAAAAACCCTCACGCGAAGTACAGGGCGCGACAGGCCCCCTTTATAGGGGTCGTCGGAGGTCCGTGCGCGTGGGCTAGCCTATTGGAGAATAAAACCCTTTAATTAATCCCGTTTACAACTCCACCTAAACGTGAGAGTGTTACACAAGCAGAGCGCGGGCGAGAGGTTAAGGTTATAGTGTCGTCAGCAGCGGTCAAAGAATTTCCAAACCACCTCATCCCCCTTGTCCATTTGATTCCTGGCCGGTTCACTTTCTCTCCTATCACATCTTGAACTATCTTTTGATTTCATGTTCCAACCATGCCCTCGATTGTGTTGAAGAAGACAGCACCCATCACAGGCTGTAGTGGCGGTGGTATCGGGGCCGCCATAGCCGAAATCCTTCGCGAGAGGGACTATTACCACGTGTTCGCCACGCTGTGCAACACGTCTAAGGTACCTAGGAACTCTTGCGAAACTTAGTGAAGGCGAAATTATTGAGCTCGACGTAGCATCTGAGGTCTCGATCAAACAATGTGCCGAGCAAGTTCATGCACGTACGGGCGGCAAACTTGATATTGAAACGAAGTATGTAACACACACACACTACGCACTCTAGAGGACCGACCACTGTTATATAGATCACTTTTAAAGATTTGAGGCTTAAAAAAATAGTAAATAAATAACGCAAATATATATTCGGGTATTGTGAAGGCTGAGGAAGAACAGCTAATATGGCACGCATAAAAATACTATATATTTAGAAAAAAATACTAAGCTAAAAAAAAAAGAAAAAAAAAGATTAAATCTGTAATAATAAGCTTGATTATATATAAGTTTTTTTTTTATAATAAATACTTTTTTTATTGTTTTAATATTATTTGTTATATATTTATTGTTTATTTTTAATATAATAAAATAATTATTTATTATAAAATATAATAAATATTTTAATATATTTTTTATATACTATTTTTTTATATAATAAATATAATTTAGTTATAACTACTTTTTTATTTGTTTAAAATTTGTTTTAAACTTATAATAATATAACAATTAATAATTATTTAAATTTTTTAAAATTTAATTTTATAAAGTTATATTTAGCTAAATTTAATATAATTGTTATTTTTATAATTTAACTTAGTTTTTTTTTTAATAACTTTTAATTAATATTTTAATTGTTTAAATAGTTTAATTTTATTAAAATAAATATTATAATATTATTATAACAAATATAAAAAATAGCAAAAATTAATAACAAAATATTATATATTATTTAAATTTTAGCTTTTTTAGTTTATTTTATAAAACAGTTTTTTATATTAAATTTATAAAAACAAAATTTTTTCAATTTTTTATTTTTTATTATTAATATTTAAATTTATAACTTTTTTACTTAAATATTTATACTTTTATTTAAACAGTAAATTATTTATATATTTTTATAATTAATTTATATAAAACTAATATATTTTTTTTTACTAGTTTAACAGTTTTAGCAAATAAATATAATTTTTATATTTTAAAATTTTATATAATATTTATATAAAAAAATAATTAAATTTATTGTTTAAATAGTTAATTTGTTTATTTTTTTTTTTAAAAATATAAACAAAATTGTTTATATTAAAATTTAACTTTTATTTATATTTATTAATTTGTTTAATTATTTTGTTTTATATTTGTTATATTTAATTTTTAGCTATAAATAAATATTTGTAAATTTGTTTTTTAAATATTTAAGCTTTTTATTAAATAAGCTTTTTTTAAATAAAAAGTTTAGCAATTATTTTTGTTTTATTGTTTTAATTAAAAGTTATATATATAAGTTATTTTATAATAACTTTTTAAAAAAAAAACTTTTTAATAAATTATATAATAATATAACTTAAATATTATTTAAAATTAATAGTATTTTTAACTAATTGTTTTAAAAATAATTAATATAAAAATATAATTATTAATTAATTTATTAATATATAATTTTTACTTATTTTATTATTTTATAATATTTTATAAATAAAAAATTTAGTTTTATTTTATAAATTTATAATAATTTATTTATAAAATTTTTAATAAATTAAAAACTTTAATTATTTATAATAGTTTTAAATTATTTAAATAGTTAATAAAAACTTTTATAATATATTTAAATAATATTTTTTATTATAATTAATAAATTATATAATATAATTTAATAAAACTTAAATAAACAATTTATTATAATAAAAATTATATTATTATTTAATTTATTTTTAAAAAAACTTTTAAAGTTAATAATAATATATTATTAAAAATAGTTTAAAATTTTAAATAAATATAACTTGTTTAATATTTTATTTTAAAATATTTTAATAACTTTATAAAAAGAATTAACTATATATATATTAACATTTTTAAATATTTTTAATTATTAATATTTATTTATTATTAATTTTTTAATTTTATTTTTTTTTAAAATAAACTATTAAAATTTAATTATAAACATTTTAAATTATTTTTATTTATAAGTTGTTAATATTAACTATAATTAAATATTTTTTATATATTATTAAATTTTTAAATATTTAATAATTTATTTATAATATATTAAATATTAGCTTTTTATATTTTTTTAATAAAAAGCTTTTGCAGTTAATTTATAATAAAATATTAATTAAAAGTATATTTAATATAATTAATAATTTATTAACAATTAGTTTATATATTTTAATTATTTATAAAATAAAATGTTTTAAAGTAAAATTTTTTAAAATTAATTATTTTAAAGTTATAACTAATTAAAAAAAATATTATTATATATTGCTTATTTTTTTTTTACTTTTAATTTTTTAATTTATTTTTTAGTTTTAATATAATATTTAAAATAATGTTTTAAATTTTTAGCTAATAAATAATTATAAAATTATAATATAATTTTAATTTAGTTTATTTAATTTGTTAAAAGTTTAATATATATTTAATAATAAAATATTTTAATATTATATAATTAATAATTATTATAAAAAACTTAATTTGTTATAAATTTATTAATTTTATTTTTTAATAAATAAGTTTTTTTATTACTATTAATATTTTTTTGTTATAAATATTATAATTAAATTTAGTTTTATAAAATGTTTTAAAATAAAATGTTATAAAATATTAGTTGTTTTTTAAACTGTTTTTTTATAAAAAATAACTTATAGCTATTTTGTTTAATATATTTATTTTTATATATATTTTTATATTAAATAAAAAATAACAAAATATTAAAGTTAATAATAAAACTTGTTTTAATTAATTAAATATTTTTTAATATATTTTAAATTAATTAAAATAAATTGTAATAATTATTAATTAAATAAATAGTTTTATAATATAGCTAAATTTTTTAATAAACTGTTTATAAAAATTATAAAATTTAAAAAAAAACTATATTTTTTAAATAGTTTTTATTTATAAATTATTTTAGTTTTTATTAAATTTAATTTGATTTTATTAATATTAATAATAAATTTTAAAAACTTAGTTTTAATTATATAAAACTTATATTTTTTTAAATTTGTTTATAATTTTATATTTTATAATTTATTTAAAACTTTTTTTATATAATATTTATATTTAATTTTATTATTTAAATATATTAATATATTGTTAATATATACTATATAAAATATATTAAATTATTTAATTAAAATATTGTTAATAAATTATTAAAATATAATTAGTTTATTTATTAAATTAAAAAATAAAATGTTAAACTAATAAACTTTATATTATATATAAAACATAATTAAAAATTTATATTTTTTTGTTATATATATATAATAAAATATTTATTTTATATTTAATTTAATATAAACTTTTACTTTTATAAAATAAATAAATGTTTTATTAATTAAAAATAATAAATATTAATTTTTTTATATTAAAAAGTTTAATTTTTAATAATTTATATATAACTTTAAAAATTTGTTGTTTTTTTATATAAATAATATTAATACTGTTTAAAATATTATAATAAATTTAATAAAACTTTTTATTAAGTTTTTATATATATATTGTTTATAAATTTTTGCTTTTTTAAAAAATATTTTATATACAATATTATATTTTAAATTTTTTAAATTATTTATAAACTTAATTTAATAATTAATTTTATACTTTTAAAATAATATTTAATTAAAAGCTTTTTTATTAAATATATTTAAATATTTATAATATTTTATAAATATTATTTATTTAATTATTTTTTAAAAGTTTTTTTTTAGTTTTTTAAACTTAAACTTTTTTTAAATAATTATAAAATTTATTTTATATAATAAAATTATTTTATATAACTTAATATTTTTTTAATATATTATTATTATAAAAATTATAATATTTAATATAAAAATGTTAATAAATTAATATTTATATTATTTTATAGCGTTTTTTTATAGTTTATATTTGTTATAACAGTTTTTTAACTTAAGTTTTTTTTTTAATAAAACTTTTTTAAATCAGTTTTTTTAAAATAGCTTTGTTTTATTATTGTTTATTAATAATATTTTTATTTTTTATAGTTTATATTGTTGGTATTATATTTGTACATATATTAAACATACTGCATATGCAGTATATACAGCCTATATAGTAGTTACAACTCTAAGTTAGTCGACTAGACTCCAGTCCAGTCGACCCCAGGTCACTTGACTTACTAGTCACTTGACCTACAGGTCATGTGACCTACAGGTCACTTGACCTATATAGACCTATATAACTTATACAGTAGCTTATATCACTTACATTTTAAACTTAAAAATTGTAGCATTTTAAAGATATAAATCTTTAATGCTACTGTTTTATATACAACTTTCAGTTGTACAATATTACTATAGTACAGCTAATTAATATTAATTAATAGTTTATTAGCGACTGCAAATTAGCAAAGTAAAAAAAACAAAATATATTTGCTTGTTAAACTTTTGTACTATATTTTACTATTTTATTTAATAAAAAAAAAAAAAAAGTTGACTTTAGCTAACTTTATATATAGTAAAAACTATGTTATTATTTTGCTTATTAAGTTAAATATAAATTGATTTATATATAATTAATTAGATTAAATTATAAGCTATATTATAACTTTTTATATTTTCAATAATTTATAAAGTAAAGTTAACTTTTAACTAGTTATAATTTGTTTGATTAAATTATAACCGATTAAATAAAACTGTTGATTTAATAACTTTTTTATATATTTATTTTTTTAGCTCATTTTAGTTTTAAATTCAATATATAAAAAAAAAGTTAAAACTTATATACATTTTATTTATTAAACTATATTATAGTTGGTTTATATATATTAAGTATTTACAACTATTGTTTTGTTTATTAAATTATACTATAAATCGACTTTTATATAATTGAAAAAAACGCGATTTAAATCGATGCATTATTTAAACCGGCGTTAACACTTTATTTTTTTTTTTTTTTTTTTTTTTACTTTTTTAAATAACGACTTACTATATTATTAACTAATTATTTAATTAAAATTAAAATTAATTAATTAATTAATTAATTAATTAAATTAAAAACTAGTTAATTAATTAAATTAAAAACTAATTAATTAATTAAATTAAAAACTAGTTATTTAATTAAATTTAAAATTAATTAATTAATTAGTTTAAAAATTAATTATTTAATTAAACTTAAAATTAATTAATTGATTAGTTTAAAAACTAATTAATTAACTAAATTTAAAACTAATTAAATATTATTTATATATAAAAAAATAAACGAAAAAAGTATTATTTTGTTAAAACTTTAGCAAAAATATATAAACTTAAAATATTAATATAATAACTTAAATAAAAATTTATTTAAAAAAACTTGTAAAAAACACTATATTATATATTTTATAATAATGCTATATAAAAATATACAATATTTAAATATAAAGTTTAAACTTATAGCAAATTTTTAATTTATATATTAATATTAAACAGCTAACTAGTTTAATTAAGTTAATTAGCAGTTTTAAAAAAAAATAATCGTTTAAATTAAAGCAAACAAATTATATAACTTTTTTTTAAAAATATTATATATTAATAGACTTATTTAACTTGTTTATATTTTAAAGTTATAATAAATTTTTTTAATTGTTATTAATAGTTTATTTATTTCGACTATTTATAAAAGTAGCTTTTAAAACCTTTTTCGATCTTTTAAAATTTTTTTAAACCTTTTTGATTTTTTAGAACTTCTTTGATTTTTTAAAGCTTTGTAGAACTTTTTTAGACTTTTTGACCTTTTTAACCTTTTGACTTTTTCGACTTTTTTTAATTTTTTATATTTTTTGACTTTTTTTAACTATTTAAAACTTTTTTTACTCCTTAAAACTCTATTAACAACTTTTAACTTTTAAAACTTTTGACTTTTTTATACTTTTGATTAGCTTTAGTTTTTTATACCTTTTTGATTTATTTATATAATAAGCAATAAATATAAAATGGAATAGCTAACAAATAAAATATATATAAATAAGTTAAAAAAAAAAAATTTGCTAATGTTAGTACTATATTTGTATATATATTAGATATACTGTGTATGCAATATATATAGCTTATATAATAATTATAACTTTAAGTTAGTTAATTAAACTTTAGTCCAGTTGATTTTAAGTTATTTGATTTATTAGTTATTTGATTTATAAATTATGTGATTTATAAATTATTTAATTTATATAAACTTATATAACTTATATAGTAGCTTATACTATTTATATTTTAAATTTAAAAATTATAGCATTTTAAAAATATAAATCTTTAGTACTACTATTTTATATATAATTTTCGATTATATAGTATTATTATAATATAGCTAATTGATATTAATTAATAGTTTATTAGTAACTGCAAATTAACAAAGTAAAAAAAACAAAATATATTTATTTGTTGGATTTTTATACTATATTTTATTGTTTTGTTTAATAAAAAAGAAAAAAAAGTCGACTTTAGCTAATTTTATATATAACAAAAACTATGTTACTGTTTTGTTTATTAAGTTAAATATAAATCGATTTATATATAATTAATTAAATTAAATTGCAAACTATATTATAATTTTTTATATTTTTAACAATTTATAAAATAAAATTAATTTTCGACTAGTTATAATTTGCTCAATTAAATTACAATTAACTAAATAAAATTGTTAATTTAATAACTTTTTTATATATTTACTTTTTTAGTTTATTTTAGTTTTAGATTTAATATATAAAAAAAAAATTAAAACTTATATATATTTTATTTATTAAACTATATTGTAATTAGCTTATATATATTAAATATTTACAACTGTTGTTTTGTTTATTAAACTATATTGTAAATCAATTTTTATATAGTTGAAAAAAATACAACTTAAATTAATGTACTATTTAAATCGGCGTTAACACTTTATTTCTTTTTCTTTTTTTCTTTTTACTTTTTTAAACAACGATTTATTATATTGTTAACTAATTATTTAATTAAAATTGAAACTAGTTAATTAATTAATTAATTAACTAAATTAAAAACTAGTTAATTAACTAAATTAAAAACTAGTTAATTAATTAAATTAAAAACTAGTTATTTAATTAAACTTAAAATTAATTAATTAATTAGTTTAAAAACTAGTTATTTAATTAAACTTAAAATTAATTAATTAATTAATTTAAAAATTAATTAATTGATTAAATTTAAAACTAGTTAAATATTATTTATATATAAAAAAATAAATAAAAAAAGTACTATTTTATTAAAACTTTAACAAAAATATACAAATTTAAAATACTAATATAACAACTTAAATAAAAATCTACTTAAAAAAACTTACAAAAAGTACTATACTATATATTTTGTAATAATGTTATACAAAAACATACAATATTTAAATACAAAGTTTAAACTTATAGCAAATTTTCAATTTATATATTAATATTAAATAGCTAACTAGTTTAATTAGATTAACTAGTAGTTTTAAAAAAAAATAATCGTTTAAATTAAAGCAGATAAATTATATAGCTTTTTTTTAAAAATGTTATATACTGATAGATTTGTTTGATTTGTTTATACTTTAAAATTATAATAAACTTTTTTAGCTATTGCCAACAGCTTACTTATTTCGACTACTTGTAAAAGTAGCTCCTAGAACCTTTCTCGACTTTTTAGGACTCTTTTAGACTCTTTCGACCTTTTAAAACCCCTTTGATTTTTTAGAGCTTCGCAGAACTTTTTTAGACTTTTTGACCTTTTTAACCCTCTGACTTTTTCGATCTCCCTTGGTCTCTTATATCTCTTGACCTTTTTCGACCACTTAGGACCCCCCCTACTCTTTAAAACTCTGTTAACAACTTTTGACCTTTAGGACCTTTGACTTTTTTACATTTTCAGTCAGTTTTGGTTTTTTATACCTTTTTGATTTACTTGTACAACAAGCAATAAGTATAAGATAGAATAGTTAACAGATAAGATATATACAAATAGGTTAAAAAAAGAAAATTTGCTAGTGTTGGTATTATATTCGTACATATATTGGACGTACTGCGTATGCAATATGTACAGCTTATATAATAGTTACAACTTTAGGTTAGTCGACTAGACTTTAGTTTAGTCAACCTTAGGTTATTTGATTTACTAGTTACTTAACTTACAGGTTATATAACCTATAGGTTATTTAACTTGTACAGACTTATATAACTTATACAATAGCTTATACTACTTATATTTTAGACTTAGAAATTGTAGCATTTTGAAAACATAGATTTTTAGTGCTACCGCTTTGTGTACAACCTTCGGTTGTACAGTATTATTATAGTACAACTAACCAACATATATATTATTTAGTTTTTTTTAAATAAATTAATTATATATTAAAATAATTTAAATATAATATAAATAAAACTAATTATAAAAAAGCAATTTTTTTTTATTTTTATATTAAATTTTTTATATATAGTTTTTAATTAAAAAATTTGTTTTTTTATAATAAATAAATTTTATAACTAAATAACATTTTATAATTTTTAAATTATTTTAGTTTTAAATAATTTATTTTGTTATATAATATTAGTTTAATAATTTAAATTTTTTAGTTTTTTTATTTTATTTAACAATATATTTTTAATAAGCTTTTTTTTTTCTATAGTAAAAAATATTAATTTTTGTTTTTAATAATTAATTAATATGTTATAATATATAAAAAACTTTTATTTAATAATTATATTATATTTTATATTTAATACTATTATAAAAATATTTTAAATAATATATATATTAATATAAAAATAAATATTTAATATTTTAATAATTTTTTAGTTGTTATTACTATTATATTTTATATTAAAAATAAATTTAAAACTAAATAATTTAAATAAATTTAAAAGTTGTATTATTTTTTAATAAATCAAATATTTATATATAAATATATTTTCATTTTTATATTAATTAAAATAAAAATAAAAAGTTTTAGTTTATTAAATACTATTAAATAAATTATTAATAAAAGTTTTTTTTTAAAATTTTTTTTTAAAAAATTATATAAAACTTTTTTATATTAATTTAAATTTAAAGCTAACAATATAATAAACTTAAAAAAAAAAACTAATTATTTTAAACTTTTTTATTTTTTAAACTTTTTTTTTTATATTAATTTTTTAATTGTTTTTAAAATAACTTATTTTTTTTTTATAATTGTTATAACTTATATAATATTTAAACATTTATATTTTTTATAATATAAACAATTAATATTTTAATAGTTAATTTTATAACAAATAAAATAAAAACTTTTTTATATTAAAAATTTTTTTTTTTTATATTATAGTTTTATATAAAGCTTATATTTATTTTTTAATTTTTTAAATATTAAAATAAAAAAATGTTGTTTAATAATTAAAAATATAGCTTTATTAAATAGTATTTTTATAAATAAGCTTTATAAAAGTAAATTTTTTATAAATAAGTTTTTTAAAGCATTAAAAACATTATATTTTAATAGCTATTAATTAATTTTTTATATAATAAAATTATTAATAAAATTTTTATACTATTAATAGTTAATAATTTAAATATAAAAACAATAAATATTAAAAGCAATTTTAAAACTATTTATATTAAACATTATAACTTTATTTAAATGTTTTAATAATTTATTATATAAGTTTTATTTATAATTAATTTAAAATATATAAGTTTAATTTATTAATTTAATAAATTTAAATTAAAAATTTAAAAATATTTTAAATTTTTTTATTTTAAACTTTTTATATTTAGTTTTAATTTTTTTATATTTATAAAAATTATTATATAATTTTAGTAAATATTTTAAAACTTTTTTAATAGTTATATATATAAAGCTGTTTTATTTTAAAACTTGTTTTATAAATGAAATAATTTTTAAAATAATTAATTTATTTATATATTTTAAAATATAATATATTTAATTATATTTATTTATAAAATAATTTATATTTGTTTAAAGTTTGTTTTTTATAAACAAATATTAATAATAAAATTTTATTATAAACTTTTTATTTAAAAAAACATTATTAATAAAAATAAAAAAATCAGTTGTTTTTATATTTTATTTACTACTATTTAAAAATATTAAACTTAATATTATATTTTTTTTATAATTTTTTTTTTAAATAAAACTTTTTAAAATAAATATATTATAAATAATAATTTTTAAAATAAATATATATAAAATAATAAACTTTTAAATATTTATTTTAAAATTTAAATTAGTTTAAATAATTTTATTTTAAATAGTTTTTTTAAAAATAGCAATAAATAAAATATTTTTTATTAAAATAAATTAATTAAAAATAGTTTTATTATTAATATTATTTATTTAAATATAACTTTTTTAAATAAAAAGCTATTAAATAAATATTTACTAAATAAGTTTTTATTTAATAATAATTTATATAATAAATATTTTTTTATATATTTTAACTAAAACTTTTTAAAAAGTTTTGTTATAATTGTATAATTTTTTAATTTTTTTTTTATACATTTTTAAAACTTGCTTATTTTTAACTAGTTTTATTTTAGTTTTTTTACAAAAATTGCATATTTTTTTATATAAAGTTTTTTATAATATAATAAATAATATATAAATAGTTTTAATTTTAACTATTATTAAAAGTTATAATATATAATTAATTTATTATTTTATAAAATATTTAAGTTATAATAATATAAATATATATTTTATTAAAAATAAATTTAAATTTAGTTTTATTTAATTTTTTTTAAATATTATAATTAATAGTAAATCTTTTATTTTTAAATTTATATTTTATTATATTAAATAAAAAAAATGTTTTATATATATAACATTTTTTTTATTAATAAGTTAATTTATATTTATTTTTTATTTAAAAAAAAATATTTCGTTAAATTTTATTAATTATTAAATAAAATAGTTAAAAGTTTTATATTGTTTTTTTTTTTATATAGTTTTAATATTATTAATAAATACTTTTTTTAAAACTATTAAAGTGTTTTTTAATAAATTTTAATATAGTTTTTTATAAAATAATATTATAAATTATAAATTTTTTAATTAAAAAGTTTAAAATTAGTTTTTTTATATTTAAATAGTTTTTTTTATTTTTAAAATAAAAATACAATTTATTTAGCACAAGTATTTTTTTTTTTTTTTTTTTTTTTTTAAGTACTAAAAAAACCTGCAATATTATAGCTTAGCATTTTTTTAATATAAGTTTTTTATATAAAAAATAAAAAAAAATTCAGTATTTTAATATATTTAATATTAAATCGATATTAAATCAGTATTAAATTAAGCTTTTTAATATTAGTTTAAAACAAATAAATAAAACAAGCTTAATATTGTAAAAGCTAAAAAAAAACAGTTAATATAGCATATATAAAAATACTATATATTTAAAAAAAAATATTAAATTAAAAAAAAAAAAAAAAAAAGAATTAAGTTTGCAATAATAAGCTTGATTATATACAGGTTTTTTTTTCTGTAGTAAATATTTCTTCTATTGTTTTAGTATTATTTGTTATATATTTATTGTTTGCTTTTAATATAATAAAGTAAATATTTGCTACAAAGTATAATAAATATTTTAATATATTATTTACACGCTGTTTTTTTATATAATAAATGTAGTTTAGCTATAACTATATATAAAATAATTTAAAGCAATAATAAATAAAATTATTTATTTAGTTATATAATAAAACTATTTAATTTAATTAAATAATTAAACTAGTATTAATTAATTTATAATTATTTTTTTTTTAAAAAAAAATAACTTATTTATAAATTATAAAAATTAAATATATAAATTATAATTAATTACTTTTTAATAAAAAAAAATTGTTTTAAATATTTATTATATTATTAATTGTTAAGTTTTTTTTTTAAGTTATAATATAGTTTTTTTATATATTAATGTTAATATTTTTTATTAATATTATATTTTAAATATATTTTTTATATATATAAATTTTTTTTTTTATAAAATTAATAAATTATTATTTTTATAAAATTTTTTAATAATATTATTTTAAATTATTTATAATTAATTTTTTAATTTTAACAATAATTTTATTATATTTAAATTATTATTATAAAATTTATTTAATAATATAAAATTATTTTAAAAGTTTTTAATATAATATTATTTATTATTAATATTTTAGCTTTTTTAATTAATTTAATATTATAACTTTTAATAATATAAATATATTATATATATTTTTTTTATTTTAAATCTTTTTTTATTTTTAAATTTAAATATTTTATTATTAAAATTATTACTTTTTTAACTTATTAACAAATTATTAAAATATTTTTATAATTAATTAATATAATATTAATTTATAAGTTTTTAAAATTAAAAAATTTATAATATAAATATATTGTTATTTTTTTTCAAAATTTTATATATTTATTATATTATTAAATAATTAAATTTATTTAAAAATTTATTAATTATTTAAAATTGATATTTTTTAATATAAATATATAATTGTTTATATTAAAATTAAAATTTTAATACTTTTTATTAGTTTATATAATTATTTAATATTATATATATTTTAGTTTTTTTTTAATAAAGTTTATAAATTATATAATTTTTTATATTATATTTTAAATTTTAAATTATAACACTTTTTTAATTATTAATAAATTTTTTAGTTTTTTTTAAACTATATAGTTTTTTTAATTAAAATAAAATAATATTAAAAAGTTTATTTTAATTTTATAAAAAAATAATTTAATAAATTTATAAAATAATAATATTTATATATAATTTATAAGTAAAATTTATTTAAATTAATTATTTTAATAATAATTAATATAAAATTAAATTTATTAATTTAAATATTTATTTATAATTTTAATTTGTTTTATAGTTTTATAATAATTTATAAATATTAAAACATATTAAATTTTTATAATTTTATATAATTTATTTATAAAAATAAATATAAATTAAAATTTTTATTAAAAATTATTATAATTAATACTTTAAAAATTTAAAAAAGTTTTTTATAATATATTTATATAGTATTTTTTATAATTGTTTATATAATATATAATATAATTTATACTTTTTTTTAATTAATTTGTTATAATTAATATATTATTATAGCTATATTTATTTTTCAACATTTATTTAAAGTTTATAATTAAATGTTTTTAAATATAATTTAAAAAAAAAAAAAATTAAATTTATTAAATATTTTATTATATAAAACTTTTATAAAATAACATTTTATATAATTAAAAATATATATATTGCAATTTTTTTTAAGCTTAAACTATTAATAACATTTTATAAAAAATTTATATGTTTTTTTTTTTAAATATATAATAAATATTTTATTATATATTTTTTTAAATAAATTATATATATAAATATAAAAAATTAAAAATTATAAATTTTTTATTATAAATAATTAAACTATTAATTAATTATTAAAAATTATTATTATTAAAAGTAGTTTTTTTATAATAAAACTTTTATATTAAAATTTTTTTTGTTTTTTTTTAAATATTTTTATAATTAATTAAAAGTTTAATAAAACTTTTATATTTTTTTATAGTTATATAATAAACAATTTAATTTAATATGTTATTTATATAAATATATTATAAATAATATTATTTATTTGTTAAAAAATTGTTAAATATATTTTTTTTTCTTTTTTTTTTTTATATAATAAAGTTTTTATACTTTTTTA
>MU378471.1:0-21920 GCA_022495175.1 Hypoxylon argillaceum | reverse complement strand
TTTATAAATATTAAATTAATTATTATAATATTTTTTTTAAAATAAAAGTTTTTAAATTAATTTATATTAAACTTTTTATTATTATTTTTTTATATAAACTTAGTTTTTTTAATATATATATTTTTTAATTAAAAAATTAATTTATTTAATTAATTATTAATATTTTTTAAATATTTTTTTAATAATTTTTTAAGTTTTATTTTTAATTTTATAATATAAAAAAGTTTTATATTAATTTATATTATTAATAATAAAACTAAAATATTTATATTTTAAAATAAAAACAAACTTTAGTTTTTTTAAATTTATTTAAATTATTTTATTTAAATAATTTATTTTTTTAATAAATTCTTTTAAAATTATTTTTTATATTTTTATTTAATTATAAATAATATAAAAAAAAATTTTACTTTTTTAAATTTAATATTTATATTTATAATTTATTTAAATTGTTTAAATTAATTATTTTATATTAAAATAATATAACTTTTAATATTAAAAAATGTTAATACTTTATTTATATATATATTAAATATATTATATATATAATATATATAGCTTATATAATAGTTACAACTTTAAATTAATTAATTAAATTTTAATCTAGTCGATTTTAAATTATTTGATTTATTAATTATTTAATTTATAAATTATATAATTTATAAATTATTTAACTTATATAAACTTATATAACTTATATAATAGTTTATATTATTTACATTTTAAACTTAAAAATTGTAACATTTTAAAAATATAAATTTTTAATATTATTACTTTATATATAATTTATTTAATTATATAATATTATTATAATATAATTAATTAATATTAATTAATAATTTATTAGCAATTATAAATTAATAAAATAAAAAAAATAAAATATATTTATTTATTAAATTTTTATATTATATTTTATTATTTTATTTAATAAAATAAAAAAAAAATCAATTTTAATTAATTTTATATAAAATATATTTATATATAATATAAATTAAAATTATATTTATATTTTATTTATTAAATTAAATATAAATTAATTTATATATAATTAATTAAATTAAATTATAAATTATTTTATAATTTTTTATTTTAATAGTTTTATAAAAAAAAATTAATTTTTATTTTATATATTATTTATTAATATATAATTAATTAAATTAAATTATTAAATATTTAACAACTTTTTTATATATTTATATTTTTAATTTATTTTAGTTTTAAATTTAACATATAAAAAAAAAGTCAAAATTTATATATATTTTACTTATTAAATAATGCTATAGTTAACTTATATATATCAAACATTTATATTTATTGCTTTGCTTATTAAACTATGTTATAAATCGACCTTTGTATAGCTGAAAAAAACACAACTTAGTTAACATATTACTTAAACCGGCGCTAACTTTTTACCTTTTTTTTCCTTTCTCTTTTTACTTTTTCGGACAACGACTTACTATGTCGTCGACCAACCACCCGACTAGAGCCGAAACCAGTCAATCGACTAGATCAAAAACCAGTTATCTAACCAGGTCAAGGACCAGTTAATTGACCAAGTCAGGAACTAGTTAATTAACTAGGTTAAAAACCAGTCAATTAACTAAATCAAAGACTAGTTACTTAACTAGATCTAAAGTCAGTTAATTAACTAGTTTAAAAACCTAGTTATTTAACTAGTTTTAAAATTAGTTAATTAGCTAATTTAAAAATTAATTAACTAACTAAATTTAAAATTAGTTAAGTATTACTTATATATAAAAAAATAAGCAAAAAAAATATTATTTTGTTAAAACTTTAACAAAAATATATAAATTTAAAGTACTAGTATAAAAATTTAAATAAAAATTTATTTAAAAAAATTTGTAAAAAGCACTATATTATATATTTTATAATAATATTATATAAAAATATATAATGTTTAAATATAAAGTTTAAATTTATAACAAGTTTTTAATTTATATATTAATATTAAACAGTTAATTAATTTAATTAAATTAATTAGTAATTTTAAAAAAAAATAATCATTTAAATTAAAACAAATAAATTATATAGCTTTTTTTTAAAAATGTTATATATTAATAAATTTGTTTAATTTATTTATATTTTAAAGCTATAATAAATTATATAATTTAAAGTTAATTTAAATTTAATTAAATCTTTTTAGTTATTATTAATAGTTTATTTATTTTAACTATTTATAAAAATAGCTTTTAAGATTTTTTTTAATTTTTTAAAACTTTTTTAACTTTTTAAAACTTTGTAAAACTTTTTTAAACTTTTAACTTTTTTAAACTTTTTGACCTTTTTGACTTTCTGACTTTTTTGACCTCTCTTTAATCTTTTATACCCTTTGACTTTTTTCAACTATTTAGGACCTCTTTTACTCTTTAAAACTTTATCAACAACTTTTAACCCTTAGAACTTTTGACTTTTTTACACTTTTAGTCAGCTTTAGTTTTTTATATCTTTTTAATATATTTATACAACAAACAATAAATATAAAATAAAATAACTAACAAATAAAATATGTACAAATAAGTCAAAAAAAAAAAATTTACTAGTGTTAATATTATATTTGTATATATATTGAATATACTGCATATATAGTACATATAGCCTATATAATAGTTACAACTCTAAGTCAATCGACTGGACTCTAGTCCAGTCAATCCTAAGTCACCTAATTTACCAGTCACTTGACTTACAAGTCATATAACCTACAGGTCACCTAACCTATATAGACCTATATAACTTATACAGTAGCCTACACTATCTACATTTTAAACTTAAAAATTGTAACATTTTAAAAACATAAGTCCTTAGTGCTACCACTTTATATACAACTTATTTAGTTATATAGTACTACTATAATATAATTAATTAATAAAAAATCCATTTATTTTTTAATTTAATAATTATATATAAATAACTATTTATTATTATTTTTAATAATAATTTTTTTAAATTTTTAATATTTAATATATTTAATTTATATTTTTATTATTAATTTGTTATAAACTATATTATAAATAAACAAATTATAAAAAGTTTTTTTTTATTATAAATTTAAAAAAAAGCTTTTTTTTTTAACATTTAAATTAATTATAGCTTTAAATTTATTATTTTATAAAACTTTTTTTATTTATATAGCTTTTTTTTAAATAAAATTTTTTATTAAAAAAAAATGTTTAAAAAAAATGTTAAATATAAAAAAATATAATAAATTAATATTTTATATTTATTTTTTTTAAAATATTTTAAATCGTTTAAAAATTATATTTATTTTATAAATTAATATAAATTTTTTGTTTATATTAATAATATATTATTTATTTTTTAATTATAAATTAATTATTATATTTTGTTAAAAATTAAATTTATTGTTAATAATTTTAACATTTATTTTTATATTAAATAAAATATTTTTATTATATTAATTAATATAATATATATTAATTATATTAATTTAATAATATAATTATTTATAATATAAAAAGCTATTATAAATATTTTTATAATAATTTTAATATTTTAATAAAATATTATTGTTAACTTTTTATTAAAGTTTTTTTTTTAAAAAATTAAAAAATAATAATTTTTTAATTATATAAATTTTTAAAATTTTATAAATTATTTAATTTTATATTAACTAAATATAATATAGTTATATTTTTAAAATTTAAAAAAAAGTTTTATTTTATAAAATTTTTAATAATTATAAAATTAATTATAAATTAATTAAAAGCTTTTTTTTAATTATTTATAGTTTTATTTTTATAATTTTTTTAATTTATAACTTTATTTATTATATTTAAAACATTTTAAGTTTTTTTTTTATTTTAAAACTTTTTAAATAAATTTTTGTTTTTTTTTATTGTTTTAATTATTTTTTTAAATATTATAAAAAAATTTATTTTTATATTTATTTTTATTAAAAATTTTTTAATTAATATAAAACTTAAAATTATTATAAAATTTATTAATAAAGTTTTATAATAAATACTTTTATTATTTTATTATTTTTATAATAATTTTATATTAATTTATAATTTTATTTTTTATAATTATAAAAAATAAAATAATAATTTAATTTTAATTAAACTTTTTTTTAATAATTTTATATTAATATATTAGTTTTAACTATTTAATAATAAATATAATAAATTTTTTTTTATTATATTTATAATTAATTAAATTATTTTATAAATTTTTTTAATAAATTTAATTATTTATATTATAAATTTTATTAAAAATTTTTAATATTTTATTATTTTTAATAATATTTTTTATTAAATTTAAAAAAGTTATTTTATAAATATTAATTATAATTTAAATTAATATAAACTTTTTATATATATTAATAAATATATTAAAAATATAATTTATAATTTATAATATTAAATTTAAGTTTTTTTTATAAATTAATTAATTTAAAACTTTTTAAAAGTATTTTTTTTATTAAATTTATATTTAAATTATTTATATTTAAATTTAACAATATTAATATTTTTAATATTTATATTAATTTTTTTTATAAATTATATATTTAAGTTTTTTAAATTATTTAAATTAAAAAAAAAATAAAAAATAAAAATAAAAATAAAAAAAAGTTTATATTAATAAAAAAAATAATTTATTTATTTTTTTATTTAATATTTAAATTAAATATATTATTATTTTTATTTATATTTAATGTTATAATTAAATAGTTAAGCTTTTAACTATTTAGCTATAGTTTTTTGTACAAAAAAGTACAAAACATTAAATTGTTAAAACTTGGTCTCGGAAGCTTATATCAATAAGTCGTAGGTTATTATAACGCGGGACGTAGCTATATTAACACCTACATTAGTTATAGTTGTAACAGCGTTACATTTAATTTAACAATTTAAAAGTTTTTAAAATTTTTATTAATATATTTAATTATTATTAAAATTTTTAATATTTTTATTATAGTTATTTTATTTAATATTTATTATAACTTTTATTATATAATTAAAACAATTGCTTTTATTTTAAAACAATAATTTTTTTAAAACTTTTAAAAGTTTTTAAATATAATTTTATTAATATATTAATTATTTTTATTTAATTAATTTTTTTTTTAAATATAATTTAATATTTTTTTTGTTATTTTTTTAAATAAATTTTTAAAATATTTATTATTATTTAATAAATTATTTATAACTATTTTTTATTTTTTTTTAATATTAAATATATAAGTTTAATTAATAACAATTAAAATAATAAAAATAAAATAAATTAAATATTAATTAAATAAACAAATATACTAGTTATTATATTAAACTTTAAAATTTAATTTTAAAAATAATTATTAAAAATTAAAAAATAATATATATTAATAGTTGTTATATATATTTAAGTTTAAAAATAGCTTAAAAAAACAATTATACAAGTAAATTTAGTAGTATAAAGCTTAGACCAGTTTTTTTACGACTAAGCAGTTATCTAAGTAAACACAGACCTTTCTAATCCTCCTTGCACTCCAGCTACAACTTAGCCACAAGCACCACTGCCAACAGTTGCCTATCTGAGCAATTATCTAGCTGTCGGTTACGAAGAGAAAGAAAAAAGAAGATAGTACAGACACAGCTACGCAGTAGGTATGTGTAAGGTAGGTACTTATATTAAGTAGTAGGGTTTTGGAGTGCGGGGGGTAGTACCTGTGCTCCCTCCTATGCTAGGTACTAAAACGACTCCTACTGCGAGATTACCCTTACAATCCCGCTCGGCCGATTGCTGCAACCCTTTTCACAACCCTTCAGAAGAATTCGTAGGTATTACCCTAGACACTGCTCGCAGAACGCTCGTTAGTCACCTGGCGATCTTCGTGGCCTGTATCCATGCACCTCCTTCAACAAGGCGATTAGGAAGAAAGGATTCTGGGTACAGCACGAAGTAAGCCTTCACGAGCTGCAGAAGGAGTGGATTTGCCCCGCGATCGGCTGCAACCGTAGATTCTCGACTGAGAATAAGTTCGTACGGCACCACAAAGAAGACCACGCTTGCTAAGTCGGCCCAGGCTTTCTTAGGGAACTCGGAAATCCGAGTTATAATTACCTCCTCGAAGCTTCTTTTCAAGAGCGCGGAGCGGAGCGGAGCTTTTCCAAGGTCATCCAGGGCTAACTTCAAGATGGCCACCTACAAGACATAACGAATAGCGGAAAGTCGAGAAATACTATCTATTCATTGATAATAACCCGTATCAGTATGCATATAAGAGTATGTGCTACTCTAAGTCGCGAGCAGAAGCTTATTAGATAAGCAATAGCTCTCTAGCAGGCGACGGGAACCACAAATTAGCGCGTGTCAAAGAAAGCACCAACAGAGAATCACCGACTAATCTGTGGGAGTAGTCCGCCGCCGTTCGTACAGTCAGCACGGCCTGGAATGAATACTCGTCGGAAGACGGCCGCTTGGCCCCTACCATCTCATCCCCGATTTGTATATGATCCGGCCCGATACCGAAATGAACAGATGATTCGTCGGGGAGATCTATCCAATAAAATACCCGTCTTCCTTGGAAGACAGCTCCAATATCAAGCAGCGTATAAACCAGATTATCAGCACCCGACAACACAAGGTTATCGATCGACATAACCGAGGTGATCAATGAAGACACCGCGTCACTGGAGGGTTGTAAGCCGGTGCTTCGAGCACACTCTTCAATAAATTTTGCAAAGGGGCGCAATCCAGTGTTGGGATACCTGTCCAGCCAGAGACGACCTGCATTCCGAAGCCAGTTGGCTATATCTGAGGGCGATAATGGACCGGCCGGCAGAGGCTCAAATACCGCGTACACGCTTGCCATTTCCCCTCGGACATATTGGCCGTGTAACACGAGTTTAGTCAATGAACAATACTCCACACGCAATAAAGAGTTGTAAACTTCGTAATGGAAGAATGGCTTTCTAGCTGCAGGGAGTCGCCAGTCCGGGGCCCAAGATGGCAAGCTGGCATGTCTGTCACCGCACCGAGCTAAGCTGGATCTCAACATATCATACTTCATAGGCTCGTTAGTGGACGCTAGTACGTCTTTGCAGAATGTAGTGTATAGAGACTCCGCAGGGATAGTGTAGTCTACGCGCAGTGGCACGGTCCCAGGCGAAGATTTGAGCCCCATGCTGATGTCGGTTGCGAGTCCGCCCAGCGCGAATAGTCGATCTCGAGGATCGAAACACTGAAAATGGTCGAATGCCTCGAGAAGGTCAAATATGCCTCCCTTTCCTCCCACGCCACCTTCCAATACCCATCTCTTCCAAAGACTCGCCATGGACAACAATGTGTGCAACGCTTTCATGTCTGGCGGTGGGTTGCTAATCATTCCAAGAGAATTCGTCAGCCGCACCCAAGACAGCTCTTCGTCGCAACAGCACAGCAGCACGTCCGGGTTGAGAACGGCCTCCTGCACGATCCAGCGCCGACTAAACCATGGGAGTTGGACTAGGGAAGAGATCGACATGAGCAGCTCGGAGTGCTCTTGTCGTCCTGCACGGCTGTCAGGGGCGCGCTCTTTACCGAGGAGGCGCGGGTAGGCTTTGATGCTCGCCAGACAGGCTGCTTGAGTGGGATAATCCCCAAGCCAGACTAGCACCGCCGACGCGCCGCGGTAGATGGCATCCATGAACGGGATCTGTCTTCTCTTCTCCTCCTCGTCTTTTTGATTGATGCATATTGCGTCAACCCAAAGACGGCGGGGGCCGGAGGTTTTACGAAAGCGGTGAAGGGCATCTTGCAGGTTCCGTGTTATACGTAGAAAATGGGTGCGATCGATAACTAAAGTCTCTGTGAAACTGGGTTCGCCCCACGTGTACGAAAGCGCCTGGAATCCCTCGTCAGATTCTACGTTGAGCTCTTCAATTTTGCAGATTATAGGTGCGGTGGCGTCAGCTGACGGTTCAATCGCAATAATGCGGGTTTGAGCAGAAGGGCCGAGCGGTTGGTAAATATATGGTTGAAGCGGTAGTTTAAGGAGTTTTCGTTGCGCCATTAATTAGGAGGTTAGTCTTCTTAATTGATATATGAGGTGTTTGGCATAAACAGGTGTTGATGAATCTCATAACAAAACGATCAGATTTGCTTGATTAATTACCCCTCTCCAGCTTGGCGCTAGATAATACCGGCAGGTTAATGACGGCTATCACATTAAGTAACCATGTTCAAGTTCCATACTATACACCTGACACCTATCCTTTTCTCATATCACGAATGATGCGGTTGATTGATGTCAATTTTTTGTCGATAAAGGATTTACTCAGAATCGACATTCCTCTACATACTATCATACTAATATGCCGCCACTGTATGATGAAAGCATAGAAATAACTATCTACAAGATCAGCTTGTGGAGTGCTTATCCCTATTAAACCCCTGTGGTATCTAGTGAGGATGCGGTTAGTATGTGAGTGGGGATATTTCCGGGGTGTTTTGACTCTATTTTGACTTCACTCGGTCAGATAGCTTATTAGTGTCTTCGTCAGAAATCTCACTCGTTGTCAGTTTCATATTGTTCCCTTGATTGAGAGCCTAATATCAAACTCTTCACTAATGAATTGAGTTTCGCGTCTGTTGCGAGAGACATATCCCCCTGTTTTAGCTCAAACATAGACCAAGTATTTAGAAATATGCGTGTCACGAGCTCAAGATGGCTCAGTATCACGCTTGGAGTCCTGTGTTCTAATATCCCCGGTGCCTCCGGCGTTGCGTGCGACATCGCTAGTTTTGAATCAATCTTGAAAAAATTAGACAGCTTTACAACTACCGTCGTATACGCGACTAGCATTGCACCAGGTGGATCTTCGTTCGATCCTAGTCCGGAATATCCTACCAATGCCACAAACTTGCCAAGTCTATGTGCCATTAAGCTTAAAGTCAAGTCATCCGAAACCAGTTCATATAACACTGGGATTTTTCTTCCCGAGAAATCCCATTGGAATGGTCGGCTGATGACCACTGGGAACGGTGGTTTCGGAGGAGGAATTAACGTAAGCATCACCAATTAGGGTATTTGAAGAAGTAACTGATCACTAATTAAAGAGCAGTATCCCGACATGGGCGAATATACTCACTATGGGTTTGCGGCTGTATCAACTGATACTGGTCATCTCTCAAATATTGAAGATAGTTCGTGGGCACTGAATAAGCCGGAAAATATTATCGATTGGAGTTATCGCGCCCTTCACGGTTCAGTCAACCTAGCCAAGCAGATCGTTCCCGCTTACTATATTAGCGATAATAAGACCCGTGTACCATCAATCAAATACTCGTACTACACTGGATGCGCTACTGGTGGCCGGCAGGGCCTTCGGTCGCTTCAACTATACCCTCATGATTTTGACGGCGTATTAGTTGGCGATGCCGCTTGGCAAACTACTCATCTTCAGTCTTGGTCGACATGGGTGCCATTCCAGAACTATCCCTTAGAGGCTCCGTATTACATCTCCCCGGCTCTGTTTAGCTCAATCACAGCGAAAATGACAGAGATATGTGATAGCCAGGATGGTGTCACCGACGCTATCATCCAAGACCCAGCAAATTGCGAGATAGATTACACTACACTTCTCTGTTCTTCTTCTTCCACGAGTCAGGCTGCCTGTGTGACTGAGTCTCAGCTTGCCACTCTACAGAAAATGTTCTCTCCTTACACAATCAACGACACGACCGTGTTTCCAGGTCTGTCCCTTGGAGGTGACCCCTCCATACTTGCCTCAGGAACCAACTCCATTGGATATGGATATTTTCAAAATTTTGTCTATAACGACAACTCATACAACTTTACATTGTATAATGACAATGACTTTGCTGCAGCGATCCGCACTGACCCGGGCCGTGCGACAGCTCAAGACTTTGACGTCTCAGCCTTCAAAAATAACGGGGGCAAGATTATCATGTACCATGGATATGCCGACCCGTTGATCCCAGCAGGTTCAAGCATCGAATACGCCAACCGTACTCTTTCGGCTATGAGTCTCGACGAGGCTCAGCTATCTTCATTCTTACGACTGTTCTTGATTCCAGGCATGAACCATTGCGTGTCTAGTGCGCCAACGCAGCCAGACGCGCCGTGGTATATAGCGGCGGCATCGCAGATTGCAGGCATAGCTGGTAGGCTGACTGGTGTCAGCAATGTCACGCATTCAGTGCCCGGATACATGGATGCGAAACATGATTCCGTTTTGGCGCTGATGAAGTGGGTGGAAGAAGGTATCCCGCCGGATGAGCTCATTGCTACGAAGTTTGTGAATGAGACGGCACCGGTTATTGAGAGTCAGAGGACAGTTTGTCCATGGCCAAGAGTAGCGAGGTTTGTGCAGGGTGATCAAAACATGGCTAAGAACTGGGTTTGTGATTGAGAAGGCGAAGAAAAACGATATTAGGGAATGTACACTTGGTGATGAAAGAATACGAGAATATAACGGTCCATAGAAATTGAAACTGTCTATTCGCTGTCTTGGACGAAGTTTGATGTCAGGGGGAGTTTGGCTATCTCGGCAAAATAAGGTAGGTCTTGTACGCATCGTAGGGTCTACTAGAAGCCAGAATCAAGCTAGGGAAATATGAAAAATAGATCATCGTGATGGAATGAAAGTTGGTGGTTAGTAATCTGTTCTCATAGCCCCTAGCTAGAAGATATAGTCCAGGGCCGGGTCCGGATTATACTTAGTTGTATAGATTAGATAAGGAGGGTCACAATCAAGAGGCATGGTCGTAGAATTCTTTCCTGCGTCCTTGTCTTATAATCAACAAGTGTACTCGGAATACGTTATGTGCCGCTGCAAATGCATCTGACGTAAAAAGGGATTGAAGCCTAGAATTCTCTTGAAGTACTATTGTCACGGAGAAATGAACCAGTAATCCTGTGAACACCTACCTAGGTAATTAGCGGTATATATGGTACGCAAAAATTATGACCTTCGGTCTTTCGAGAGGCCTCTACCTGTATGCTCCGGAGTGCGGTGTGTGCCTAGCACACATGCAGTTTTATCGTTTATTACAAAGTCTACATAGATTAGATTTATTTCACGACCGTATTTCATGAAAGGCGATAAGCCAGAGAGCAAAGAAGCAAAATATAAAACGGCAACAGTCTAGGACGTGTACTGTTCTCTAGCGCTTAGCCTGCTTGTGTATGTATAATGCTAAAAAGGGCAGGCGAAAAGAGGCTGCAGTAGAGCCAAGCTGTAAACATTGCAGGTGGCAAAAAAATTACGCGTTGAGGAACCGTAGGCGATCAGCAGATACCATACGTATGAAGAAGGCTGCCCTATGGCCTTGAATTTACAGTCCCTCGTTTTTTTCGGTAGTTTAGTCGGCTGTCCTTTGCTTCCCTGCCCACATTATCCTGTATTGTATTTCATTGAAAGGTATACGCATTACTCTATCTTTTCGGTCTTGATATCAAATGAGCTAGTGTGTTTGACCCCTTGTTTTTACACTTTGAAGCATCACACTAATACATACGCAATGCCTATCAGGCTGCAAGTATTATGTTTGGAGCAGTCCGTGATCGCAACCCCACCATTTATGTCCCTGCATGGATTCAGTTTATCATCTCGCTTAGCGAACAGGTGGCTGATCTACCAATCATTGAAAGAACTTTTGTATCATTTCCTGATACAAGATGGGTAGTTATGCAGGCAACGTGAGTATTCCTCGAGCCTGCATTATCTACGCCTCTGGATGACTTAGGGTGGGGTACCTAACATAAGAGGTATAGCAGGCCTATTTGAAATATGAGGATGTGGTTTGCCATAACTTGATACATTAGCGTAATAATTTTGTACCTTGACACCTTGTATATTACCCGATAGGAAATAACACACCTCTCGCTCTAATGGTGTGGCTTTCTAGATACTCAAACATCATAGACAAACCTGTTACTTGCCGTCCCCATTAATTTTATGGCATTTTCAACTTGAAAAGGCATAATAGGGCCTCGGGGTGTTGATCTTTGCAATGGTATGTATATATAGATGTATCATACGAAGTAACTGGGCTAATTATTTCCCTAGAAGATGTGTCAATTACACCCGGGTGCTGCCCAACAGTCTGGAGCTAGAGAAAGAGACATTACTATAGAGAGGATAGAGTGAGTTTGTTGGTTATCTAAACGAGACGCCTAATCTAAGATCTTTTGTAGTATCGTAGTTCTCCCTAGCATCGAGGATAACTTGTGCACAGATTCAAATAGTTCAACATACAACTGGCTGCGAGACAGTTTATCGAATGACTTTCCCCTCACACGAATTCTACTATTTCATCACTCGGAAGGTTGCATTACGCACACGTCCATTGGTCTTGATCAATACTTTTTGGATACTCTTCTCAGGTTACGGAAACGAGATCCCTTCCGCCCCATTATATTTATTGCCGATAGCAGAAGGTCGGTATTTCTAAGAGGTGCTCTCGCCAATTCTGTTCATAAGGCGGTATACAAATCGATTAAGGAGTCCGTGAGAGGAATTGTATTTCTCTCTACTACGGCTGGTCGAGCAACCTATACACCACCGCCTCATACATCTCGATCGCTGTACTCTATACTTCACGCAGGTATAGCTCGCGACCCAATCAAGCTCTCTGGCCCTTATCACGACAAACCATATTCCATACAGTCCCCAGAGGCACCAGTGAAATCTTGCAAGACTCTACACTGTCCGTCTTTCCTTGCATATTGGAATACGCTCCGGATTGTATCACTCCAAAGTCTAGAGGCCTCACAGGTGGGTATTAACTGAGCCCATATTATTTTCTTTGCCTCGACGTCAAATTACTTTTTAACATAATGTGCTAGGCATCTTGCAAAAGGCCCATCTTTAGCAACCACTGGCCATCGGAGAGTGGATCAGTAATCATCTCATATGGGAAAACTGCTAAGTTTAATTCTCTTGATCGAGAGCAATACTGTGTTCTTCGGGATTCAGTATCCTGGCTTATCCAATGGGTATACGAATTAGGTAAGCGAAGCTATATAAGATGATGTTCTGAGAGCTAATAGCACATCAGAACCAATTCGCCTTGAAATAGGCTACGAAGACTTCCAGTTGTTACACCACTTATAACCAGATGATCTTCTCTCAATAGAGAACGATATATCGGATCCTTTGAATGGAACATGCGCCTGGATTTGGTCAAACGCAACTTTCCAAGCTTGGCTTGATTCAGAAACTGACCGGCGTTTATTGATTTCTGGCAAGGGAGGTTCTGGAAAGTCCGTATTGGCCAAATACATTGCCAGGTCTTTAGCTGCTGGCAACCGTCCTTCTCACTCGCTATCCGGGTATTCCATTGGTCCATGGCGCTGCACCGGCCGAGTTGTTGGAGTTTACTGTGACTACAAATTCCCCCCTCAGAGTGCAGAAAGCATCTTTCGATACATATTACACCAGCTCTTAGCGGATACCCCTGCTCTAATTAAGGATATTAGTCGATACGTAAAGTCTACACGAGACTGGCCCCTCGGACAAGCGATCGCGCTTGTCAAGATTTATCTTGGGTTGACCAAGCATAAAAGTGTATATCTCGTGTTTGACGGCCTAGATGAATGTGACGGGGCTGTCCAGAGAGATGTGGACAATACCTTGGAAACATGGAGCCAAGAGACCTCAGCTGGGAGTCTTCCAGTACGGCTTAAAGTATTGATGACAAGTCGTCAATATGTGCCATTGTTACGAGGGATTGGTCCTGGGATCGACCTCGCTCAGGATGAATGTGCCCCCGGATTGAGCCATGACGCGTTCCTGGTGGTTGGTGCCGGGGTAGAATCACTCCATAAGCTTGACGAGCGCATGGTTAAGGCACTGAAGCCAACTATCGAGAACCTTATTTTCGGCGAGAACACCGTTGGCGTGCTATTATGGGCTAGGCTCGCTAGCAACTCAGCACAATCATTGAGCTGCGCTCAATCGGACGCGGACAGTCTTCTACGTTACCTTACAAATCTCCCAACCAGCTTGTTCGCCCTTTACGATTTAATTTTTGATTAACTCCACAGCAAACACCCTCAACAATCTCGAGTATTATTCAAAGCTTTGACATGGCTATGTGTCTCTAAGCGGCCGCTAGCCATTCCAGAATTCTATGCTGTCCTTGAGATTGAAGGTGGTTGTCATACTCCTCCTTCAGGATGGCTACCGCGCTGGGGTGCTAAGACTAAGCCTAGGTGGTATGGTCTAGAGCTTGGAATAGTGCTTGAAGTCAGATCAGGGAGCACAATTCAATTCATCCACCCGAGTGTTCAGGAGTTTCTTCTTGGTGGAATATCTACAAATGGACAACGCCACACCACTAACTCTGCCGGGGAAATGCATGTGCGAATTGCACGCCACTGCTTTTCAGTTTTAATATGTGCAGAGTCTGGGCTGTCCTCTGGCATCGACAACCGAAAAATAAGCCCTCTCTCCCCAGCTCCTCAAGGCTTAAACCCCCCTAGAGAACATGTCCTTCTCGATTACGCAGCAACTTATTGGCACGAGCACTTCGCGGCGGGGAGGTATGACACAACTTTAACAAGATCTTTTGATAACTTTATCAATCCAAAGTCTCGTTTTTTCACAAGGTGGTTCAACATATGGTGGGATAATGGGGGTAACCAAGGAAGCAATGCTCTTAGTCCCCCAAAATATCTCACCAAGGGTATTGTCTTGTCCTTCTTGGGAAGAGACCAAGAGATAAATCGGCTCCTTGGGCTCAATTCTATAAAAGTTACCGAGTCTACGACTTGCAAACCACCATGGACACTATTGTCAGCAGCGGCTTGGAGTGGACACAGAGCCGTAGTAGAGCTTCTACTGCATCGAGGCCTTGGAGATCAAACTCTCTTGCGCCAGACTTCTCAAGCTCTAATTTATGCTATCGAGAGGGGTCATACAGAAGTTGCAAAAGTAATTGTAACAGCATTTCCCCACACAAGCACAAATTTGGACATACAGAAGATGGCTATCTTTGAATCGACTCGAACCCGCGACTTGGCACTTGTGAAATGGCTAGTTCAAAGAGGTGCAAACATCAATGCATACGAAGATGGTGAAAGTCTTCTGGATGTAGCTCTAAGTGAGGGCGACTTAGCAATTGTTGAAACGCTTCTCGATGAGGGGATAGATACTCATCAAACACTTCGCTCAACATCCCGCGTAATAAAAGCTCACGCGACCGAGAAATTACGCCTTATTATAAAGCTGGAATGTAATATGGAGCAAGTGGATGAGCAAGGCCAAACGGTACTCCATACCGCAGCTTTATGCGGATCTTTAATACTCGTCAAACTTCTGCTCGACTCTGGTGTCTCTGTTGGCGGGCGGGACAAAAAGGGCCACACAGCCCTCCACCATGCGGTTCGCTCTGGCAATATTGCAACTGTGAAGCTGCTGAGTGACCATGAACTTAGGCCATCAATCCAAGATCTAATGGAGGCTTGTGAACAAGCTTCTGTGCAAATTGTTGATTATTTGCTACGTCTTGGGCTAGACGCAAGCTCTATCCTAAACGGAAGATCAGCTATTCATCACGTTCTCTGTAAGAGAGATCCTGACAACGGAATCCCCCTTAAAGGAAATTTGTTTCACGAAAAGTCTAGAGCATCGACAATTTCTTTGCTTATTGAAATGGGAGCTGATGTAAACTATAAGGATAGTATGGGAAATACTGCGCTCCATCATTCTTGCAATAGACGCGAAAAACGCGTGACCAAAGTGCTGCTCGATTGCGGTGCTGAGTTGGATCAAGTAAACGGAAACGGAGATACTCCCCTGGATCTTGCAGTCGCCCACGGTGATTCTGAGTTAACCCTACTACTACTCAACTCAACTCAACTAGGGCTCAGAGCAAACAACACAACCTGGAAAAATGCATTAAAAGGCGGCAATTTCGATGCTGTACAGTGCTTATTTGCAGATGGCCTATTCCTGGAACCTCAGAGCCTCGATCCTCAACCCTCGGCAGTGTTCGAATACTTTCTCAGTTCTAACAATGTCCCGGATTATTTCTCAAATGCAATTGGTCTTCTTAAGAAGCTAGGCGTCGTGACGTTGTCCGATGTGCGCGTCGAGACAGAGAATGCATATTCTTTTCCAAATAGTATCAAAGAATCGTTCGAAGACATCACTGGAACACTCTGGAACTGGTGGCCTCTTCAAGACCCTATTCCGGCATTGAGACATGATGAGGCTTGGGTATTGTGGAAACATGCGTCTGTAAGTGGTAACTAACGAGTGATATAGTCGATCAAGTAACTAACTCTCACAGTACGACAGACGAGCCTGTCGCATAAAGGTTCCTCTTTGCGATGGAGAAAATATCAAAGATCTTCAGTCGTATATCACTAAATTGGAACATCTCCATCTACCACACTATCCTAAATCCCCATCATTGGATACTCCGATTCTAAAACATGATCCTAACACTCCCCCCTTACTACGCCTACGGGCACCTTACCAGTTTACAGTCCCTGAGGGTAGTGAAAACTCGCCCTCAGTACGTCATAGCGCATTGAATGGACAAGATGAAGCACTGGAGCTACAGTCGATGAGGAGCTCATCGAAAAGCCCGCGTCAGTTCCAACGGCGAGACTCTTTACAATCCCAACTACCAGACCAACCCGATCAAACTCAATCTAATACCAATGAGGATCAAGACCATGGCCGCTTTGTTTTGTGCATGCCAAAGCCCCTGCTTCTCGAGCATATTGATATGCGATTGATCAAGAATGATTCCCAATTTCTCGATGATCTGCTCCAACGTTATCGCGGGCATAGAGGTTTCTTCAAGAAATTCTTTTCCATCATGCGTTTTCATCATTGGGGATTTGACAAGGTAATAATTTATTCCATGGAATTTTCCCCTGTGGATTGATAGAATGTCTGATAGTTTATCTAGTACACGGTATTCGAGAGAAGGATTCATCCGACCTCCACTGGATCAAAAATGGACAGTTATCTCCCAATAGACGCTCCGCATGACAGAGAGTACGACTTTAAAAGGGTCGATATTGGCGAGTCGCCGCCTATTCCGCAGAGAGTCTTCTATCGACACTGCTTGTCGAGACCCAACCGATTATACCGCACACTCAGTGGATTGAATATTAGATTAGGCCGAAGATACCGCGACCCGGAGCGTGGGGACATTCCTCGATGTAGTGGAAATAGGGAGCTTGTGGATAGAGTACCTAAGAGGTACCGTCAATGGCTTCTGGATTCCGACGAGTTCGACACAGCTTTCGGGCTGTCTGCTTTCGAGTTACCTAGCCTACTAGGGTTTATGTGCTACAGCATATGCATATTCCTGATTACAATCGTGTTTGGTGCGTTATGGATCTCTGTATGGGGCCACCCGGCGGACTTGCAAAATGCAACAATACCCGCAGTCGCTTTTGTCATGTTGTGGATTTTCATGTACCAAGGCGTTAGGGGTAAGCCATGGAACAGAGATGAAGATTACTGAAGGAGGAGTAGGTTGAGGGCTTTGCATCGGTTTAGGGGTTGAGTGCATGGGCATGGGGATAATTTTCTCACGATCTGATGAAACAAGCAGACAGTCTCTGCAGTGTGTTATTATTCGACTCAGGTTTACCACTCTTGAGTTCTTTTCTTCGATAATGGAATTTGTCTCATGCTTTCCCCAAATAATTTCAATTAATTGCGTCGTCTCTAACAAGATACGAGCAATACTTAAAGAGCTAGGGGAATATGAAGAACGCAACTAACTGCTCCACGGACTGGGATTGTATACCGGAGGTGTAAGTGCTTGATGCACCAGTAACATCACCTTTCTCATCATTCTAGCATAGATACTCATTACATTTACATTAAAAGCGCAGGGCTAAAGTAAAATAAAATATAAACGTAATATGGAAGAAAGACGGGAACACCGTCACAACAACGATATCACGTCTATCATCTACTTCGTCACACCGCTCGCTTTATAATTTAGATACAGTGTCATTTCATACCCTGGCGACAGTTAACGCTTTCCTATTCAGACTTATCTAACACTACCTACGATTTATACTGCGTAAATGTATATGTTAGAAATATAAAAGGTAAATTAGGCCCTGTATTTTAGTGCTAGAAAGATCTAACTAGAAGGGGGTACTTTTTGCTTTAAGGGATTTTATTTATATACTTATTTTATATGTTAAAAAAAATCTTTTAAAATAACAATAATATAATAATAATAATAATAAACTAATTAATTTAATTAATTTAAAAAGTTTATTTTTAACAATTAAAAGTTTTATATATTTTTTAAATTTAAAACTAAAATTATTTATAATAAAATAATAGTTTAATGAATTAAATAAAATAACAAATAATAATTTTATTTTTTTTATTAAATAAAAAAATTTTTATTAATAAAATAAAAAATTTTTAATAAAAATATTATAATTAAAAATTAAAAAGTTTATTTAATATAAAAATAAAACTTTTTAAACTATAAAACTTTTAAAATTTAAATTTATTAATTATTTTTATAATTTTATAAATTAATTTAAATTGATATAAAAAGTTTTATTTATAATTTTATAAATAAAAAAAAATAATAATAAATTTATTTAAAAAATTATAAATTTTATAATTAAAAAAAAACAGCTTTTAATATAAATAAAAATATTTATATTTATATAAATAAAAAATATAATAAATATTATTATTAAATAAAAAAACTATAAAAATAAATAATTTTTATTATTTTTTAAAAATATAAATATATTATTATAAAAAATAAAAAATTTATTAATTAATAATATAACTTTTTAAAAAAATAAAAAGCTATATAACATTTTTTTTAAAATTAATTTATAAAAAAAATATATAATTTTAATAAAAAAACTTTTTAATAAAATATTTAAAAATTTAATAATTTAAATTTTTGTTTAAATAAATATAATAAATAAAACTATTAAATATAATAATTTTAATTTTAAAAATATTTATTTTATATTAATTAATTTAAAAAAAACTTTTTTAATAATTTTATTTAAGTAAATAACTATTTTAATAATTAATTATTTAAAAATTATATAAAACAAAAAAATAATATATAAAAAAATAAAAATAAAGCTTTAAAAATATATATTTTATTAAAAGTTTTTATTAAAAAATAAAAAAATAATAAAAAGTTTTGTTATTGTTATTTTTAATAATAAAAAATTAAAAAAAATTTCGAAAAAAAATTTAAATAAATTTAATAGTTTAAAAAAAAACTAAATTTTTAATATTTTTAAAAAAATTAAAATTAAATATTAATTTTTAAATTAGTTTTTTTTATATAAAATATAAAATAATTTATTATTTTTAATAATTATATTAATATTTTTTTTTAAAATTAAGTTTTAATAATTAATTTATAAATTTAAAAATTAAACTTTTTATTAAATTAATAACTTAATAAAACTTATATATATACACTTAGTATATATAACTAGAACTTTAACTAAAACTTTTATTAAATAATTAAATAAATAAAAAATATAAAGATTTATTAAAATTTATAAAACTTACAAGTTTTACATATATATACATGTAAATAACTTGTATACAACTTTTTTAGTTATACTTTTTTTTATAAAATATATATACAAATTAATACAAAACTTTAAGATTTAAAAACAAACTTTAAACTCTATGGATTATTTCAAATCTTTTTATATATGTATATATAAAAAGTTTTATTAACACTTTTAATTAAAAAAAATTTTATTAAAAATTTAAAACTAATAAAAAAAATTAAAATTAAAAAATAAAAAACTAATAAAAAAAACAAATAAAACTATTTAATTAATTAAAAAAATAATAAAAATTATATTTATATATTTTATTTATATTAATAAAATAGTTTATTTATTAAAAATTTTTATTATTTTAAATTTAAATATTAATATATATATATTTAATAAAATAAATCGATTTTATAATATTTAAATTATTAATTTAAAAAATATATATATATATTAAAACCTTTTTTTTTTTAATTTTAATTTATAAAAATATAAATATTAAATTTTAAAAATTAAAAAAATTAAAAATAATAAAACTGTATTATATAATTTATATTAAAAAAATTATTATTAATTTAATATTTTTAAAAATATTAAATAAATAAAAAACTTAATAAAATAATAAACTTATAAATAATATTTTATATTAATTTAATAAGTTAATTATTATAAATTTTAAAATTAATTTAATTAATTTATAATTAAATATTTATTTTTATTAATTATAATATTTTTTATATAAAAAAAAACTTTATAATTTTATATATATAAAAAATATATTTTAAAAAAAGATTTAATTAAATAATATTTATAATTAAAACATTTTAATATTAAACTTTTAAATTATTTAATAAATTAAATTTTTAAAATTAAAATTAAAAAATTATTAAATAATTAAATAAAAATTAAAAACTATAAAAAATATATAAAAAAAAAATAATAAAAAAAATAATAAATTTTTTAAAAAAATATTTATAAAAATAAAAAAAAAATTTGTTATTAATTTTAATATTTTTATAAAAAATTATAAAAGTTTTATAAATTTTATATTTATTATAAATTAATTTTTAAATATTTGTTTTAATTATTATTTTAAAAATTAATTTTATTATTATATTTAAAAAATATTATTATATTTTTTAAATTAAATTAAAATATATTAATAATTAAAAATAATTATAATAAAAATAAATAAAAAAATTATTAAAAATTTAATTTTTAAAAAATAACTTTAAAAAAAATATAATATATAAATAAAACTTTTTATATTATATATATAAATATAAAATAAAAATATTAAATATATTAAACAATTTATTAAAAAAAAAACTAAAATTATAAAAATAAATATAAAACTGTTTTAATATTTATAATTTAAAATTATTAAAATAATAATTTATTTTTATAATTAAATATTTAAATAGTTTTTAAATTAAAAGTTTTTTTATAAATATTTTTATTTTTTTATTATATTAAAAAATAAAATAATAAATAATTATAAATTTTATTTAATATATTTAAAAATATTTAATTATAAAATATATATAATAATTATATAAACTAAAAAAAAATTAAAAAAAAATTAAAAATTTAATTTTAAAAATTTTATAAGTTTTTTTATTAGTTATTTTTTTTTTAATATATATTATATTTAATATTTTTAAACTATTAAAATTATAAAATTTAAAAATGTTATTTTTAATAAAAAAGTTATTTTTAATAATAATATAATTTTTTTAAAAAATAACTTTTTAAATATAAATTTAAATATTATAAAAAATTTATTATAAAATGTTTAAATAAAAAAACTTTTTAATTTAATTTTTAAAAAATTATATAAAAAAATAAAAAAATTTATATTTTTATTAATAAATGTTAATTTAAAAAACATATTTATAAAAAAAATAATAAAAAAACAAAATTTAAAAACATTTAAAATAATAATTAAAAAATTTAATTATTTTTTATTAAATTTATTATAAAAATTTTATTTTATTTTTTTATATAAAATAATATTATAAACTATTTTTTATATTTTTATTAAATTAATTAATTAAAAAGTTAACTTTTTTAAAAATTTAAAAAATTAAAACTTTAATTTTTATATTAAAATAATATTTTATAAAAACTATTAAAAAATTATATTTAATTTTAAATGTTTAAATATTATAATAAAAATATATAATAAATTAATTATAAAAGCTATAAAAATTAAATTAATAAAATATTTTTATTACTATTTTAAAAAAAATTAAAATATTAAAAAAAAAATAGTTAATTTATTAAAAAAGCTAATAATAAAATAAAAAAAAAATTATTAATTAATTAAAAAAATTTATTATTATTATTATAATTTTATAAAAATTTAAAAATATATTTAATAAAAAATTTATTTATTAAAATAAAAAAA
>MU378470.1:0-21930 GCA_022495175.1 Hypoxylon argillaceum | reverse complement strand
ATATTTATATAAAGTTTGATTTATTATATTTAATTATATTTATTGTTATATTTTAGCTTTTAAATTAAAGTAGGTATTTTTTTAAGTTTGAGTTACTAACTCAAACTTAAATTTGAGTTTAAGTTTGAGTCAGCTAACTGACTAACTCAATTAAGTTTGAGTTAGCTAACTGATTAACTTAAACTTAAATTTTAGATTTAAACTCAAGTTTGAATAACTTAAATTACAACTCTGAATAATAACATTATTTATTATTGCTTTTTTTATATAAAAACGTTTTTTGTTAAATGAAAAAAAATATGTTTATATAATAAAAAACTTGATTTTTTTTAATATATAATAATATATGCGTTTTTTATTAAATAAAAAAATATATATATATATAAAAATAAATTTAAAATATAATATAAAAGTAAACATGTTTTGTTAAATAAAAAAAAGTGTATTTATATAATTAAAATTTAAAAGTTATTTTAGTTAATTTTCGATTTTAAATTTTGCTAATTTATAATATATCGCTATTAAATAAAAAAAGCTAATATAACTATTAATTAATATTAATTTAACTTTATACAATTAATTACATATATTAAAATTAAAGCAAAATATAATATTATAATTATGTAATATTATTGTTATTTTTATATTTAAAAAAAAATCTTTATATATATAACATATATATATAAATTGTGTAAATTTATTAATAGTTTATTAATGTTACATATAATAAAGTATAGCTAATTATTTAATAAACAAATAACAAGTTATATAAAACAATTTAAATATATATTAATTGCAATTAACATTGCTATTTTAACAAAATTTAACATATATAAAATATTATAAAAATAAATAAGTTTAATATAATATAAACAAAGCTGTGATTTGAATTACTTAAATCTAAATTTGAGTTTAAAATTTGAGTTTAAGTTAGTTAGTTAGCCGACTTAAACTTAAACTTAAACTTAAGTTTAAGTTAATAACTTAAACTTAAAAAAATACTCACTTTAATTTAAAAGCTAAAATATAACAATAAATATATTAAAATATAATAAATCAAGCTTTATATAAATATAATTAGTTTTTTATTATAAAATTAAAATTGGATTTTTAATTATTATTTTAATTTTTTAAGTTAGTTATTTTACAAATTTAAACTTAACTAAGTTAATTAGTTAGCTAATTTAAACTTAACTAAGTTAGTCAGTTAGCCGACTTAGATTTAAAAAAGTAAATCTAAGTTAGTTTAAATTTAAATTAATCTGAGTTAATAACTCAAACTCAAAAAAAAACTCAGACTCAAATCACAGCTTTAAATATAAATGAAATTTATTAAAAGTTAACAAAATTAAATTATAATTACTACAAAATTATATATTTTTAAATTTAAAAACTAAACATTAATTAATAAAGTTTTTAATATTAAATATAAAAATAACAAAATAAACTTTATAAAATTATTTATACTTTTTAGTTGTTTTATTTTTATAATATAATCATTAATTAATAAAGTTTATAAAAAATACATTATTATTAATTTAAAATTTTTTAACAAAACTATTATATTTAATATTTACTTTTTATTAATTTAAAAAACTATTATAAGTAAATTATATAGCTATATTTATATTATAATAATAAATTGTTTTTAAAATTTTTATTAGCTTTTAATTTAATTAAAATATATTAATTAAATAGTAATTTTTTTTTTATAAAAGTTTGAAATATTTAAAATTATATTAATAAACTTTTCAAACAATTTAAAATTTATTTAACAGTTTATAAATAATAAATTACTGTTTTATATTTAATATTTATTAATATATATTAATAACATTATTATTTATTTTTAAATAATATATAAATATATTAAATATATCATTAACGTTTTAAATATATTTAAAAATATTAAATTAAATTTTAAACTAAGTAAATTTTATATTAGCTATTTTTTTCTTTAATTATTTAGTTTTATTATAAATAGTTTTAATATAACTATTATTAAAAATTAAGTTAATATAATTTGTAAATTAGCTTAGTTAATAATTTTAGTTTTATTAATTTAGTTAATTTTTTATATAAATTTATTTTTTAATATTAACAAAAGCTTTTTTTGTTATAAAAATATAAAATTTATTTGCTTGTTAAAAAATATAAAAATAAAGCAATTTTTTAAATTATAATTATTTAAAAATTATAAACTGCTAAAATTACTTTTAATTTAATTGTATAAAAAAAGTTAGCTTTTTAGCTATTATAAATATAGCTTATTAATATAGCTTATTTTATTTGTTAAAATTATTAACGACTTTTTTTTATTAAATTTAATGTTTTTTATAAATGTAAATATAACGTTATAGTTTTTTATTTTAACAATATTTAAAATAACTAATATATTTTTATTGATTTTATATAATTTATTTCATTTTTAAACAAAATTTTAATTAAAACAAAATTAACTTATAATATTATTAAATTAAAAATTTTCAGCTTAATATAAAATTATAAATAATTTTAAGTTTAAATTTAATTATATGTTATATTTATTATAATATTTATTAATTATAAAACTATTAAAAATACTATTAATTAAATAAAATTTTAATTAATATATTAAATATAAAACTTATTATAATATTAACTTACTTTTTTTGATTTTAATTTAATGTTTAATATATTTTTAATTAAATTGATTTAGTTTTTAATATATTGTTTTAACTTTATTTTATTCAATTCATTAAATAATACTATGTTATAACATTTAAAAATTAATATATTAAAAAATATTATTAATAATTTTAATTATATTGCTAATATATATATTTTTATTAATAATTAATAATAATAAAAACTTGTTTAAAAATATTTAAACAATTTATAATTTGTTAAAATAGTAATAAAATTATAACAACAACTTTAATTATTAATAAACTTTAATCTTAAAAATAAATTAGTTATATTTTTTTTATAAGCTTAATAAATATAAATTGTTTTATTTTATATATTTATAAAACAAATAATAATTTTATATTTTTACAATATATTAAAAATACATTTTTAAAATAGTTTATAATAAACAATATTATTTTAGTTTTAAATATATATTTTATAACTTTTAAAATTTTACGTTTTATAATTTTTTAAAATAAAATTTTAATTATATTAGCTATTATTTATTATGTTTTAAATATATAACAAATAAATAAAAAATATTAAATAAGCTTAAACTTATTTATAAATTAATAATATTATAATATATTATTGTTATAAATTTTATTGTTAAATTTTTTTATATATTATTATTTGATATTTTTTTAGTTATAAAAAAGTATAATATTTATAACGTTTTATAAATAGTTATATATAAGTTTTTTAAAAAGTATATATTAATATTAAATAATATAACTTATATAGTTTAAAATTAAACAGTATTTATTAAACTGTTATTTTTATATAATTAAAAAATGTTTTAAAAAATTATTTTAAATTAAAACTTTAAGTTTATGTTTAATTTTTGTAAATTTTGTAGCTATTTATAAAAATAAGTTTGAAAATATTTACTAGTTATTATTTATAAATAAATAGTTTTAACAAAAAACAAAACTAAAATATTAAAATTAATATTTATTATTATATTATATTATAATATAATATTTTATAAATTAATATTGTTATAACATTTTAATATAATTTTAATAATATAAAACGTTTAGTTTTTAATTGCAATTTAAATAAATTAATTTTAAACTTTTATTTTTAAAGTTTTATATTAATATTTAAACTTTTTATTAAATTTTTTAATTTTTAATTTTATTAATTTATATATTAAAAAAATATAAAAATAATAATTAACTTTGTTATAACTAATATTAAAATATAATATAATTAAAGTTGTGATTTGAGTTACTCAAACTTGAGTTTGAGTTTAAAATTTAAGTTTGAGTTAGTTAGTTAACTAACTCAAACTTAATTGAGTTAGTTAGTTAGCTAACTCAAATTTAATTGAGTTAATTAGTTAGCCGACTTAAACTTAAACTTAAATTTAAGTTTAAATTAGTAACTTAAACTTAAAAAAATATCTACTTTAATTTAAAAGCTAAAATATAACAATAAATATAATTAAATATAATAAATCAAATTTTATATAAATATAGTTTGTTTTTTATTATAAAATTAAAATTGGATTTTTAATTATTATTTTAATTTTTTAAGTTAGTTATTTTATAAACTCAAACTTAACTAAGTTAGTTAGTTAGCTAATTTAAACTTAATTAAGTTAGTTAATTAGCTAACTCAAACTTAAAAAAATAGGTCTAAATTAGTTTAAGTTTAAATTAGTCTGAGTTAGTAACTCAAACTTAAAAAAAAACTCAAACTCAAATCACAACTTTGAATATAATAATAATTATAATTTTATTTAATTTGAAATTAATAATAAAATTTATTTATAACTTTATAAAAATTATTATTTATTAAATAAATTATTATAAAAATAGTTTATATAATAAATAAGCTTTTTTATTATAATTTATAACATTAAAAAATTAACTTATAAATTTAATTTTTTATAATATTAATATATTTATTATATAATTTTAATTATACATTTGTTTTTAATATTTAAAAACTTAAATTTATTTAATAAATAATATTAACGATTTAAATAAATTTTTATAAACAAAAATAATAATGATTTAATTTTTGATAAAATTGAAGTTTTATTACAATAATATTTATTATATATTAGTAAAAAGTTTTTATTAAAATATTTAATTAAATAAAAAAATTATAAAAACTAATTTAACAAATAATCTTTTTAAATATTATTTATAAAAAATAGCTAATTTTATTTTTAAATTTAATAATAAACGTTGCATAAAGCTTATAAAAAAAGCAAAGCTTTAAGCAAATGAAGCTATATTATACAAAAAATCTACAAATAAAAAGAAAAAAGAGAAAGTTAAGAATTTTTTTGTAAAAAAATTGCTTATATATATATATAAAGCAGTTTAAAACAGCAATAAATAAGTCACTTATTTAGCTGTATAATAAAGCTATTTATTTATTTAAGTGATTAATGCTAGTACTAATCGATTATAACTACTTTTTTTAAAAAAAAAAAAAAAAAATAGCTCGTTTATAAGTTATGAAATTTAAACATACAAGCTTTAATTAAGTACTTTTTAACAAAAAAAAAAAATTGCTTTAAGTATTTATTATATTATTAATTATTAAACCTTTTTTTTTATTAAGTTACAATATAGCTTTTTTATATATTAATGTTATTAAATAAAGTTGTAATTTGAGTTACTCAAACTTGAGTTTAAGTCTAAAATTTAAGTTTGAGTTAATTAATTAGCTAACTTAAACTTAATTAAATTAGTTAATTAACTAACTTAAACTCAATTAAATTAATCAATTAGCCGACTTAAATTTAAACTTAAATTTAAGTTTAAGTTAATAACTTAAACTTAAAAAAATACTTACTTTAATTTAAAAGCTAAAATATGACAATAAATATAATTAAATATAATAAATTAAACTTTATATAAATATAGTTTGTTTTTTATATTAAAATTAAAATTGGATTTTTAATTATTATTTTAATTTTTTAAGTTAGTTATTTTATAAACTTAAACTCAACTAAATTAATTAGTTAGCTAATTTAAACTTAACTAAATTAATTAATTAGCTAATTTAAACTTAAAAAAATAAATCTAAATTAATTTAAGTTTAAATTAATCTAAATTAATAACTTAAACTTAAAAAAAAACTCAAACTTAAATTATAACTCTGTTATTAAGTTCTATTAATAATATATTTTAAACATGTTTTTTATATATTACTTTTTTTTTTTATGCAATTAATAAATTATTATTAATATAAAAGCTTTTAATAATGTTATTTTAAACTGTTTATAATTAATAATTTAGTTTTAAAAAAAATTTTATAACATTTAAATTATTATTATAAAAGTTTTTTTAGCAATATAAAGCTATTTTTAAAATTTTTAACATAATATTATTTATTATTAATGTTTTATTTTTTTTTAGTTGATTTAATATTATAGTTTTAAATAATTTAATTTTACTATATAAACTTTTTTTGTTTTAAATTTTTTTTTACTTTTTAATTTAAATATTTTGCTTTTAAAATTATTAACTGTTTAATTTATTAACAAGTTGTTAAAATATTTTTATAAACAATTAATATAATATTAATTTGTTATTTACTAAAATAGCAGAATTTATAATATAAATATATTACTTTTTTTAAAAAAATTTTTATATATTTATTAAATTATAAAATAGTTAAACTTATTAAAAAGCTTATTAATTATTTAAAATTGTTATTTTTTTAATATAAATATATAATTATTTATATTAAAATTAAAGTTTTAATATTTTTTATTAATTTGTTTAATTATACAATTTTAAATATATTTTAAACTTTTTTTAATAAAGTTTATAAATTATACAATTTTTTATATTTTATTTTATATATTTGTTTATAACGTTTTTTTTATTATTAATAAACTTTTTAGTTTTTTTTAAACTATATAGTTTTTTTAATTAAAATAAAACAGTATAAAAAATTTTATTTCGATTTTATAAAATAATAACTTTATAAATTTATAAAACAATAAAACTTATATATAATTTATTGTAAAAATTTGTTTAAATTAATCGTTTTAATAATAATTAACATAAAATCAAAATTACTGATTTAAATATTTATTTATAATTTTAGCTTGTTTAATAATTTTATAATAACTTATAAATATTAAAATATAATTAATTTTTATAATTTTATATAATTTATTTATAAAAGTAAATATAAACTAAAGTTTTTTATTAAAAATTATTATAATTAATACTTTAAAAACTTTAAAAAAACTTTTATAATATATTTATGCTATATTTTCTATAGTTGTTTTCATAATATAAAATATAATTTATATTTTTTTTTAATTAGTTTATTATAACTAATATATTATTAAAACTATATTTATTTTTAAACATTTATTTAAAATTAACAACTAAATATTTTTAAATATAATTTCAAATAAAAAATAATATAAGTTTATTAAACATTTTATTATATAAAACTTTTATAAAATAACATTTTATACAATTAAATATATATATATTATAGTTGTTTTTAAAGTTAAACTATTAATAACATTTTATAAAAAGTTTATATATTTTTTTTTTTTAAACATATTATAAACATTTTATTATATATTTTTTAAATAAATTAAATATATAAATAAAAAAAGTTAAAAACTACAAGTTTTTTATTAAAAATAATTAAACTATTTAGTATTTACTAAAAATTATTTTTGTTAAAAATAATTTTTTTACAATATATTTTTATATTTAAGTTTTTTTTATTTTTTTTAAACATTTTTATAATTAATTAAAAATTTAACAAAGCTTTTATATTTTTTTGTAATTTTATAATAAATAGTTTTATTTAATTAATTATTTATATAAATATATTATATATTAAATTATATATTAATTAAAAAATTATCAAATATTTTTTTTTTTTTTTTTTTTTTTATATAACAAAGTTTTTATATTTTTTTATTAATACATTTACTAATATATTTTTTTTTAAAACAATAAATAATATAAAAATCATATTTTATAAACAATTGTATTTATTTTGTTTATTATAAATTTAAATATTACTTTTATATAAAATGTTTTAAAATTTAATAATTAGTTATTATTAAAAACAGTTTAGTTTAACTATTAATTAATTCAAATTATTACATTTTAAAAGCTAATAATATTACAATTATATAAAAAAAAACTATAATATTAACTGCAATAATTATATATTTTTAAATAGTATTGCTTTTTTTAACAATATAAATTGATATAATAAAGATATAATATGATTTTAATATAATTAATTGTTTTAAAAAGTCAATAATTATAATATAAATGTTTAAAAATGCAATATTTAAAAAAATATTAAATTTAAAATTATTAATAATTTATGCTACAATTTTAAAAATATTTGTTTTAATAATATTATCGATTTTATTTAAAAGTTTTTAAAAAAATCTAATGTTTAATTAAACTTATAAAATTATTAATATTATATATTATTTAAATTAAAATTTTAATAATTTTTATATTAAAAATATATTTATATAGCTATTTTTAAACAACTATAACTATAAAACAACTTGTATTAAAATATAAAATAGTAAATTTATTGTTTATTAAAATATTAATTTAAAAATAAATATACAAAATAAAATATTTAATTTTGTTAAATAAAATATTGTTAAAACTAGCTAATATTATATCAAAAATGTTGTTAATTAAAAATATTTTATTTTTATTAAGTTAAAATTAAAAATTTATATTAGCAACAATTATATTTAAACTTAAAGCAATTATAATATAAAAATATATAATACAATATAAAAAAAACGCAGTTAAATTATTAAATTAATAATTATAACTGCAATATTACAAAGTTATATATTTTTAATTAAATATTATAAATATATTTTTAATTATTATATTATAAAAATTAAATAAATAAAAATTAAACTGGTTTTTTTTTATTTAAATATTTAATAAAAAATTTTTTTCGCTTTTTTTGTTAATTTTATTAACTATAATATATTTTTAAATAGCAAGCTTTTACTTTTTATATTTTAAATTATATTTATTAATAGCAATTAAAATTTTATTTTATATTTTAAAATATATATTATTAAATATTTAATAAAGTCTGATTTATTTATAAAAGAAATAGCAGTAAAAACATTAACTATAATAAAATTTTTGTTATAATTATAACTATAGTTATTATTATTATATATATTATAATATCTTTTTTAATTAAATTAATATAAATTATAATCAAAGCTGTTATTATTAAAAAGTTTGCTATAGTTATTATTAAAATATTTATTACATTATTAATAAAAGTTATAAAATTTATATTTTTATAAATATTTATAAAAGCTATTAAAACAATAGTTTTTTCAATTTATATTTTTATTAATAAACAAAACTAGATTTATTAACAGTTTTAAAACTGCTAATATTAACATATTAATAATTTAAAAACTTAGCTAAAAAATTAAATTAAAAATATAAATTATAAAAGTTAATATTTTATTATAATTTAAAAATGCTATATAATTGTTATAAACTACACCTATATTTAAATAAATAAATCCCAGAAGTAGTCAGTACACACAGTATAGCTAATAGGTAGCTAAAGTAGCTAAATAGATCCTATTATTTATTTAAAACAATAGATCTACTAGAGATTAAATAAAGTAATAAATATAAAAAAGTAAAAGTAGTAAATAAAAAGGCATTTATATAAAAATGTCGACTTAACCGAAAAGGTTAGATTTATTTTTTAGTTTTTTCAACTTTAGTTTTTTTTTTAGAATATATAATATTATTCAATCTTTAAACCTATTGCTAATATTACACCTATTACAAAACTAAGGTTTATTTCAACTGTCTAAAAAAACAATAAATTTTCAAAAAACTTTTAAATAAATTGATTAATCCCGATATATTAAGATAATATAACCAACCTTTGATAATAAAGCCTTTATCGCCAACTATAAAAAAACTAGACAATAAATATAATTTATCAAAAATAAACTAGCAAAGCTTGCTTTATAGGTACAAATAAATTATAAACAAAACAAGCTGTAGCAACAGTTTTAAAACTTCTAAAACTTATTTAAAAATTATATAAAGCATACCTATACTACAAAATATACTATAAACAATAACGATAAGTTTTATTATAACATCTTTAATAATAAAAGATTTTTTACCTCCGATATTTACGAAAAGTTTAAATTTATTTATAAAAACTTCAAAAAATACAATAAGCAATAGCGATATACAGTTATCGACAAAACTATATATAATAATACAGTCGAAAAAATAATAATTGATATCAAACACTTCGCTACTTAAAACAAAACTCCCTAAATAGCTTTTGTTCTTTTTACCGAAAATAAAAAAAAAATATAGCTTAAATATAATAAATTAATAACTTTTAAACAGTTTTAAACGATAATAAACACTTATAATAAAACAATATATTAAAAGTTTAAATATTAAACTTTATAATCAAATATTGTTTAAAAAACTACAAAAAAGCTTAAAAATATAACGAACTTTTTTAAATAAAATATTTACTTTTTATATACCTAAGTAATCAAGTTAAAAAAAAAAACTAAATAATAAAAAGTAAATATAATCTGTTAAAAAGCCAACTTTAAAGATACTACATTTTATAAAGCTACAAATACTTATAAAAAAAAAATCACAGACCTAAAAAACTAAATCGAAATTTTTTAAAACTAAATTATAGCTATAGCAGCTACAATGCCAAAACTTGCACCAGTCACTTTTACCGCTGACCTAGTCCTTTCTAATATGACCTAACAACAAAAATAAAAGCAAAAAAACACCTTTAGTTTTAAAATTACTAATAAAGCTTTTATAATTATAAAAAAAAGAACTAAATTATTAGTTAAAACAGCCGATCTATTTATATTTATTAATAACAAACTAATAAAAAACAAAACCAAAATTTAGTTTAAACATTAATTTATATTGTTAAAAAGCAAACTAACTAAAAATGCTAATCACTATAATCAAGACTTAAAAAAAATCGATTATATTACTAGCTAAATAAAAAAATCTGCTTTTAAAAACATTATAGCATTTATTATAAACGACTATAAAAAAAAGCTTATTCTAAAAACAAGCACTAAAGTTTTAAATCATTTATTTGTTTATTATTATAACCTTAATAAATATAAAAAAGTATAAATTAAATATCGAAACTTTAAAATATAAAACTTTGATAAATTTATATAATTTAATATAGAGTTTGCTAAATAAGCTAAAATAGCTTAAATCAACTTTATAGATTTCAAAAAAGATTTATACAATAAACTATTAAAACAAATCAATAAACTATATATCAAAAAACTATATAATAATTAAATAACATTTGCTAACTTTTGTAACTATGTTTAAATATATAACTACTAATAATATAAAAACTTTATTACCTAGAAAGTATAGCGAAAAAAAGACTTTCTAAAAACAACCAGTTAAAAAGAAAATCTAAAGCTCAAGAAAAAAAAAAAACCCGCAAAATCAAACCTACACCAAAAAAGTAGTTTTAAATACTTTAGCATCTTAATTTTAGATATAACTTCAAACAGTTATTACATTTATATCAAAGTTCTATTTAATCAAGCAAAGGTCTTAATCTTATAAAGACAATATTTTATATATTATAATCAAAAATATAAAAATAACAAATATTTCTACAAATCTGACTTCAAGCGATTTAATACAATTTATATTAGCATTATCTTTACTTAAACTATAAAATCCAGACAAATAAAAGCTGTACTATAAAAAAAGCTAAAAAATACTATTCAAAATAACTAGACTTTTATTCTAAGCAGACCTATATATCAGCGTTAAATATAAATAGATATAAAAAAATACCATTTGATTTTTTACAAAAGCTATTAAAAGACAACCCTTTTTTTATAAATTATACAATAGTAAATAATAGATTCATTTTATCAACAAAAGTATTAGCCGATATAAAAACCGATATATATTTATTAATTAAATTAAATTTTACTATAAAAATCCTAAAATATTTAAAACTTAAAACGATTATAAAATTTATACCCTTTTAAATAGCAGATTATAATAAAAAAGCTATATAGATTATTAATACTGTTTTAAAAGCTTATTTTTATATATAAAACAAGACAATTTTAAATATACCTTTATTAATAATAAATATAAAATATAATATTATCATAGAAAAAAAATACTTAAACTATTATAACATATTAATAGATAGTAAAAAAAAAAAACTATTATTTTTTAACGACTAAAAACTAAAATATTAAATTTTTAAAATTTCAATAGATAATATAGAAAATTTAATTATTAATTTCAACTATCAGCAAAATATAAACTATCAATAAAAATTAATAGATATAAAAAACAAAAGAAAAAAAAATAAACAAATAAGCTAAATATATTAAAAAAAAAAAAAAGACAAAAAAAACATAAAAATTAAACTTAAAAAGATCTATTTTTATATTAATAAACTTAAACATCAAAAAAAATAGACAAAAGTTACATAAAAAAAATCTCTAATTACTTCTTAACTATTTACTTTAATTTTATAGCTTTTACAAGCTAATTTTAATATAAATAAAAACTGTTTATAGCAAAAAATATAATATATAAAGTATATATTACAGAAAAAAAATTACAAAGACAACTTAGATCTATATATTTTTTCTGTAAAAAAAAAACATAAAACTTATAAGCTAAAAATAAAACATAATAATTACAGCTTATACTAGTTATAAAAAGATATAATTAAATAATATAAATATCGGCTAATTTAAATTAACATTATTAATATAATAAAGTTTGACATAACAATAAAACAAAAAAATATTATTTTATATAAAATGACTTTACTATATAAACTAAATTAAATAATCTTTTAAAAAAAATATAAAAAGTTGATAAAAAACAAAAAAGAATTAATAGAAGCAATATTGCAAATAGTACCTAAAAAGCACTATAAATACCTCGATATATTCAATAAAGCAGCTTTAAACAACTTACTTTTATACTGTTCAAGCGTTAATTACTAAATCATTGTCGATAAATCTTTCAAAATCTCTCTAAGATATAGCATACTATATAAAATGTCATTAAAAAAAGCTAAAATATATTAAAAATATATTAACAATAATTTAGCAAAAAACTTTATTGAACTAATAATAGCACTATAAATAGCATCAGTTTTATTTGTTAAAAAAAAAAACAGTTTTTTATAACTATATATAGATTACAAAAAACTAAATTTAATTATCTAAAAAAATAAATATCTACTACCTTTAATCGATAAAATTTTAGCTAAAATATTTTAAACTAAAGTTTATATAAAAATAAACATTCAATAAGCTTTTTACTATATTTAAATATTTAAAAAAAATAAGTCACTGATAGTTTTTTAAATAAGATATAAAACTTACTAATTTAAAATATTTTTATTTAAATTAATAAATAAGCCTATAACTTTTTAGCGCTATATAAACAACATATTAAAAAACTATTTAGATATTTTTTATACAGTATATATCGACGATATACTGATTTATTTTAACAACGAACTAAAATATAAACACTATATTAATAAAATGTTAACCCGTTTAAAAAAAACTAGATTATAAACTGACTTCAAAAAATATAAGTTTTATATAATAAAAACCAAGTTTTTAAAATTTATTATAAAAATATATAAAATAAAAGTCAACCTAAACAAAATAAAGATTATATATTACTAAAATTTGCTTTATAACAAAAAAAAAAAAATATATTTTAAAAAAATACAGTTATTTTTAAGCTTTTATAACTTTTATAGAAAGTTTATAAAAAGATATAATCAGATCATAAAACTATTTATCGACTTTATATATATTAGTACAATATTTTAATAGACCAAAAAATACTAAAAAACATTCAAAGTTTTGTAAACAGTTTTAATAAGTATGTCTATTTTATAGCATTTTTTCTATAACGCTAAAACTATAATAAAAACCGATTTTTCTAATAATATAGCATTAGGCATACTATCTTAAAAAGACAGCTTAAAAGATTTATAAAAACTAATAACTTTTTTTTTAGAAATTTTTTACAATATAAAACTTAATTATAAAATATATAATAAAAAGATATTAATAGTTATAAAAAAGCTTTTATATTAAAAAGCAAAATTTACTAGTATATAATATCTTTTTATAATTTTAATAAATTATATAACTTTAAAATATTTTAATATAAAAAGAATATTAAATTTTTAACAAATAAATTAAATAAAACTTATAAATTACTACTATTTTATAATTATATATTGCTTAAACTTAAAAAATACTATTGCTAATATTTTTTCAAAACTTTTAAAAAGTATAAAAATATAAAAAAAAAAAAAAGATAAATAAAAAATAATAGCTTTATTTAAACTAATAAACTTTTTTAATAAAATTTTACAAAAATTTATAATGATATATATATTAAAAGATAATATTGTACTTTTATTAATTTTTAAAATATTATTGATTAATTTAGTCTTAAAAACTAACAAAATTGATAAAAGCTTAATTAAATATAAAAAAAAAGCTTATATTGATCAAAATTTAGATTAGATAATATTAAACGACTTAATACTATATAAAAGATATTTAATAATATTAAATATTAATTATTTATATATTAAATTGATTAAAAAAGCATATATTTGGCTAGCTATAGCACATTTAAAAAAAAGTAAAACAAAAGCTTTAATAATTCAAAAATACTGATAGTCCAAAATATATAAAGAAATAGATTAATATATAGCAAATTGCCTATATAGGGCAACTAAAGTCCTAAAAAACAAAACGCCGAAAAAACTAAGACTTTTAAATATATCAAAGTATATTTAACAATATATAATAATAAATTTCAAATACTTTCTTTTTAATAATAATAAAAACAATATAACTTTTTATATAATCGATAGACTGTTTAAACTTATATAGATTATAATTTATAAAAATACAGTAACTATAAAATAAGCTGTAAAAATATATTATAATAGACTATACTAGGTATATAGCTAGCTAAAAAGTTTTATCAGCGACCGTAGTTTTTAATTTATAGCTAAATTTATAGACAAATTATCTCAGATCTATAAAATAAAATTAAATTTTTTTTTTGTTAGCTACAAACAGACTGTTAAACAAATAAAAATTATATATCAGTAAATAAATTAAAAGTTATAGCCCTTTATTAACTACTTTTAAAAAAACTAATCTAAAATATTACTAGTATTAAATATAATATAGATATTACTATTATATAAGTCGCTAAAAAGCTTATTTTTATATAAAGTATTAATTAGTCAAGCTATAAAAATAATGTTCAATTAAAAAGCTAAAATAAAAAAGTTAATATTTAAGCTGATAAAAAAAAAGCTAAACTATAAAAAAACATAAAACTTTGTAACTAAAATATATAAATATATAGTGATAACAAAACAACAAATGTTTTAGATTTAACAAAAAATAATCAACTAAACTAACAAATATTGACAAAACTTAGACTTTTTGATAAAAAGTTAAATATATATTTTATAGAAAAAAAAAAAACAAATAAACCGATCTAATAACAAATTAAATTATTTAATAATAAAAATATATTATAAAATTATTAATAATAACAGAAAAAATATCTTTAAATTTTATTTATTAAATTTTTAAAAAAGTTCTTGATAGTTTTATATAAATCAATTATATAAATATTTAAAGAACTTATTTTTAAAACAAAACTTTAAATATTTAAAAAAAAAAGTTGTAAATTTTAAATGTGACAAAAAAAAATAAGAAGTTAAAAAAATCTTATTATTATATATTAAAATAAACAAATTTTATTATAAAATAGTTTAAAAAAAATAAAATTATAACAACTAATAGTATTTAGTAAATGTTTTAAAAAACTTTCCAATATATATATAAAAGTTTTATAATTAAAACTTCGATGTAAAAAGTTCTTTTATAAAGTTATTAAAATAAAAGAAAATAATATAAAAAAAGACATTTATAAAAAAATATCCCGATAATAACAAAGTTGATATAACAAAAAGATATTGTATATGCAAAAAATAAAAAGATTTTTAGATATATATATAATGTTATATAAAAATTAAAAGTTTTATCAAATTAACTATTAATATAATAAAAAAGTAATAAAAATTAAAAGCCTTTATATATAAATCAATTATATATAATCGAAAATATTTTTTTACTATTTAAAAATATCAATTTTAAAAACTTGCAATTTAAATATTTGCCATAGCAAAAACTTAAGTTAAGCCTTTTTTATACAAAAAAAGTTATTATAAACTATACCTATATTTAAACAGATAAATTTTAAAAATAGTTAATATACATAGTATAGCTAATAAATAGCTAAAATAATTAAATAGATTTTATTGTTTACTTAAAACAATAGACCTATTAGAAATTAAATAAAATAATAAATATAAAAAAATAAAAATAGTAAATAAAAAAGTATTTATATAAAAATGTTGACTTAACCGAAAAAGTTAAGTTTATTTCTTAGTTTTTTCAATTTTAGTTTTTTTTTTAGAATATATAATATTATTCGGTCCTTAAACCTATTGCCAATATTACACCTATTACAATAATATATGTTTTATTTATTTTTTAAATATATTAAAAAAACATTAAAAATACTTTAATTTATAAATTTATTATAAAACTATTAAAAATTTAAATATAACTAATTTTATAAATAATTAATAAATTAAACTTTAATATTAAGTTTACAATTATAACAGTTTTAAATTATTAATATAATTTAAATTTATATTAATATATTTATTAAAATTGTTTTTTTTAATATAAAAATTATTTAATACTATTTTTAATGTTTTAACAATATTATATTTATTTTTATTTTTAAATTTATATAAAACAAATTTAAAAATAATATTTATAGCTATTTTAATAATATTGTTTAATATATTAATATATTAAATTTACACTTTGTTATAAATTAATTATAAAAAGTTATTTTAAAAAATAGTTTATTTAATAAAGTTATAAAACTATAAATAAATTTATTTGTTATAACTTTAGCTACATTAAAAATATTATTTATAAAAGTTTTAAAAAAATTATTTTTTATAATAGTTTTAATAATTAAAGTAATTTTTATTATATATTGTTATATATTTTTATTATTAAAATTAATTATAATAAAAAAAGCAACTTTAAAGTTAATAACTATATCAAAAGTATTAAATATTAAATTAAATAAAAATAAAAATGTAAATATAAAAAATAAAGTTTTAAATAAATACTTTTTAATTAATAAAATAAAAAATATTATTATTTAAACTTTATAGTTATACTTAAACAAGCTTTTATAAATAATTTTTATTGCAGTTAAAATTAATAAAAAATAATATTTAATAAACAAATTATATATAGTTAAAATAAAAAAACATATTTTAGTTTTATTAATATTTTAATTAATAAAATAATCAAATAAAAATTTTATAATATTATATTTAAAATGCTTTTTTATTAAAAACTTAAAAAAACAATAAAAATAATAAAAATATAACTTAAAATTAAAAATATAAATAAAAATGTTTTATTTTAACTTTTATATTTAAATAAAGTTTATATTAATTTGTAAAAATATTATAATATAATAGTAAAAATAATAATTTTATAAATTGTTTAAAAGTTAAACTATTAAGCTAAATAAAAATAAAAGTTTAATAAAAAAAAAATAATAAAACAAATAAAAATATTAAAATTAAAAAATAAATAAAATTATTAATTATTAAATATTAAAACAGCTTAATATAAAATTTTTTATACAAATTATTATTTAAGTTTTTTATTTAAAATATAAAATTAATATTAAACATATATAAATTTTAAAAAAAGTATTATTAAAAAAGTGTTATTATAAAAACTTTTTAATAATGACTTTTTAAAAAAGCTTTTTTAATAAAGTTTTTTTAACAAAGCTTTTTTAATATATTTAATAACAAAGTTATTTTTATTTTAAATTTTAAATTAAATAAGCTTTTAAGCAGTAGTTAATAAGCTTTAAAAAAGCTTTTTTCTTTTACAATTTTTGCTATAGTATTTAGTAAACTTTAAAAAAGCTTTTTTTTTTCACTTTTTATAAGCGTTTTTATAGTTTTTTAAACAAAACTTTCTATTGTATTTAATATTAATAATAAGTTGTAAAAAAAATAAAATGTTATAAAAATTTCTTTTTTTTTATTAATAAAACTTTTAGCTATATTTTTATATTAGTAATAAAATGTTATAAATATAAACGTTTAAGTATTAACTTAAAAGCTTTTTCTTTTTTACGATTTTTATTATAGTGTTTTAACTGCTTATATAAATCTTGTTAATATAATAAAAAAAATTGTTACTGCTTTAATGCTACTTTTATAAATAATTAAAGCGTTATTTTTTAAAATAGCTAAAATTAACTAAGTCGTTATTTCTTTAAATAAAAAAAAAGTTAGCAAACGCATTTGTTATTAATAAATCAATTGTTATTTAAAATCGTTTTTTTTCTCTATTACTTAAAGCTATATTAATTTTAAAATGTTGAAAAGACCTATTATAGTTTATTTTTTCATTTTTGCTAAAAGTTTTTTTTAAGCTAATAAAAAGCTTTTTAAAAAACTTGGATCGTTTTTTTTTATAAGTTCTATAAAAAAGGCTTTTTTTGTATATTGCTGTTGGATTTGGGCCCTGTGCCCTACGTGCCCTAGGATCAATATAAGAGCCTAGGGATTACTTGTGGAGTGCTCGCTTATGCGTTTACCTGGTTATATAAATAGTGGCTTAGAGTGGCTAGTGCAGTGGCTGAAATCGGCTATATAGGAGAAATCTATTAACTAAATGTCTTATATATACATTTAACTAAAGGATTTTACTAACTATTGAAAAAATTACTTGTAAATGTATTAAATTTGACAATTAAAAGTCTTAATCAAATTTTATATTTTATTGCAACTTTTACGAGCTTGTTACATATACTTTTAAAAAATTTTACATTTTGATTTATATAATTTATTATTTATACTTACAAGCTTTTAACTATAAGCTTTTACGATTTTATAATTTTGATTTTTTAACTGCAAGTTATTAAGCTTGTTATAATAACGACTTTTATTATTATTTTTAACTTTTTCAACGACTTTTTTATATAAAAAAAAGATTTTATAGCAGCAGTTTATAGCTACAATTTATAAATTTATATAAATTTTAATAAACGATTTTTTTAGCTTATTAAATTTACTTTTTTTATAGCTATAATTTTTAACTTTATTATTGCTAATAAAAACTTATATTTTTAAACTATTTAAAATTACAATTAAACTTTTAAATAATATAATAAATATTTTATTTAAATATTTTATTAAAGCTAAAAAGTTTTTTAAATAAATATATAAATTAATTAAGCTTAATTACTAGTTAATTTATATAAAAGCTAATAATATAATTAATTAATAATATTTAAATTTTAAAAAGCTTGATATTATTTTGCGACTAATTTTTAAATTTAAATATATAATAAAATATAAAGCATTTATAAACGTTATAAAAACTAAGTTTATTTTAAACTTTATTAAATAAACTAAAAATTAGCTATATAAGCTAAATTATATAATTAAAAAAAAACAATAAAATTGTTTAAGCTAATTATTAATTTAAATCGAGCTTTTTAACAAATATATTACTTTTTTTAAAATATCGCTTTTAAAAGTAACAATAGCGAAATTATAATAAATAGTTTATTAATTTATTAAATAATTGTTTTAAGCTTAAAACTAAAAGCTGTTAATATAAATAGCGCTTAAGCTGTTAATATAAACAGCATATAAAAAAAGGCTTTTTTTTATAAAACTTATATAAAAAAACCATTTAAAATTTCTAAAAAGCTTTTATATTTAAAAAACTAGATAAATAAACAAGCTTTTTGCTAATTTTAAAAAAGCTTTTTTTAATAAAAATAAAAAAGTAAATAGCAAAAAAGCTTTTTATAAGTTTATTAAATATTTTAAAGCTAATATAGCTTTAAACAATAAAAAAAAAAAGCGGTTTTAAATAACAATTAATTTATTAGTAACAAATGTGCTTACTAATTTTTTTTTTATTTAAAAAAATAACGTTTTAGCTAATTTTAAGTAATAATTGCTTTATTAATAAAAAAAGCGCTTGTTAATTATTTTCTTGTAAAAAAGTAGCGATTTAGCTATTTAAAAAAGTAGCGTTTTAGCTATTTAAAAAAATATTATTAAAGCAGTAACAAGTTTTTTTTTTATACTAATAAAATTTATATAAATAGTTAATATATTACGATAAAAATTATAAAAAAACAAAAGCGTTTAAGTTAATATTTAAATATTTACTTTTATAGCATTTTATAGCTAATATAAAAATATAAGTAAAAGTTTTATTAATAAAAAAAAAAGCTTTTATAGCGCTTTATTTTTTTATAACTTATTATTAATGTTAAATATAATAAAAAGTTCTGTTTAAAAAATTATAAAAACAATTATAAAAAGAAAAAAAAAAAGCTTTCTGCTGCTGCTTTTTCTGCTTTTTTTATATTTTAGCATTTTGTTGAATTTGAGCCTCTTTTAACAAGCCTAAGGCCTATATATAAAAAGCGCGTATTAATTATATAAGTGGTATAATTAACATTAAATAGTTTGTATAATGTATTAAAAAAAGTTTATTAAATAATTTTTTTAAATTAAAGCTAGTGATTAATATAACAATAAAATATATAAATTAAATTTAATAATTAAAAGTTTTATTAATTTTTATTTATAAAAAAAAACTTTATTATAAAAGTTTATAATAAAAATTTATAAATTTATTTAATTTTTAAATTTTTATAAGCTTTTTAATTAAAGCAGCTAAATATATTAGTAATAATAAAATTTACAAATATAAATATCGATTTTTTTAATATATTAATGATTAAATTTATTATTTTTTAATAAATGTTTTATTTAATTATTAAATAAAGTTATAATATAATAATAAAATATTATAATATTTATTAAATAAATATATAAAATAATATATTTTAATTATAAATTAATATATATAAAAATAAATAAAACAATTAATAAATAATATAATAAATTAAAAAAGTTTAATATAATAAAATAATAAATTTTTAAATTTAAATATAAATAAAAATATAAAAATTTTATTTAATTAATAATAATAAAATTTATTAAAAATTTTATTAAAAAAATTAATTTATAATTTAATAAAATTATTAAAATAAATATTAAAAATATTAATATTACTAAATATTTTAAATTTATTATTAATTTTAAAAAAGTTTTTTAAATTATTTATTTTGTTTAAATTATTAAATTGTAAAATATTTATAATATTAAAATAATTAACAATATATTAAATTATTATATTATAATTTTTAAATTATATTATAAAATAATAATAATATAAACAAGTATAAAAGTTTTAAAAAATAAGTTTTTTAAATTATTTTATATATATTTTTAATATTAAGTTTATTTAAAATTAGTTTATATTAGTAAATTAAATAAATAAAAAAAGCTTTTAAGTTTTTTTTTTAATTTGATTTTATAAATTTACTTTTTTTATTTATATTATATTTTTATAAATTTAAATATAAATATTATTTATAATAAACTATATTAAATAATATAATAAATTTTATAATTAAACGATTTTATATTTTTAGTTTTTTTTTTTATTAGTAAATAATATATTACTTATAATATATTGTTAAAAATATTCTGTTTAAATTAAATCTTTATTATTTAAACGTTTTAATTTTAATATATATATTGTAATAAAACTTTTTACTTTTTTAAATAATATATATATTTTTAATATTATATTATTTTGTTTAAATTAAATCTTTATTATTTAAATATAATAATTAATCAAATTTAACAAACTTTTTATTTTAAATAATTGATTATTATTAAAGTTTTTATAAATCGATGTAAAAATTTTTATATATTTTTATATCTTTATATATTAAAGCAGCTATATTAACTTTTTTTAATTATATTTAATTATAATTAATGTTTATAATATTTTAAACTTATAGTTTTTTAAGTATTAGTTTATTTTATATTTAAATAGTAATAATTATATTAAAATTTTATTATATATAATTAAATTTAGCTTTATTACTTTTTTTTTATTTTTTTTATATATTTTAAATTGTTATATATTTG
>MU378469.1:0-22056 GCA_022495175.1 Hypoxylon argillaceum | reverse complement strand
TATTAAATTATTAAATTAATAAATTTTTTAGCTTTTATTTTTAATAAAATAATAATTATAAAAAAAAATTTAACTAATATAAAAATATAATTAAACTAAATTAATTGTTTATATTAATAATTTATTAAAATGTTTTATTTTATAAATTAATATAAATTAATTATTATTTAATAATTTATATTTATAACTTTAAAATATTAATTTAAAAAACAATATTTATTAATTTTTAATATAGCTTTTAATATTTAATTTATTTTATTAATAATTTTACTATAATAATTAATTAAAAAAATTAATTTATTTAGTTTAATAGTTTTTATTTTTAATTATTTTTTAACTTTTTAAACTAGTTATTAATTTATTAATAAGTTAATTTATATTTTAATATTATATAAAATAATAATTATAATATTAATTTTATTAATTTATATATATATAAATTAAAAAAAATTTAATAAATTTTTTAAATTATTTATACTAGTTATAATAAATATTTAAATTAATATAAAAACTTTTATTAATTTTATTTGTTTTTTAAATTTTTTAAACTAAATAATTTATTAAACTTTGTTATTTTTTAGTTTTTGTTTTATTTTTAAATTTTTAAAACATTTTATTAATAAAAACAATTTTTAATTTAATATTTTTTTTTATTACATTTAAAACAAATATTAATGTTTTAATAAACTTTTTTTTAGTTATAATTTAACTTTTTAAATCAGCTATTTTTTAATAATTTAACAAGCTTTTAATTTTTAGCAAACTTTTTGTTTATATATATATTTTTTTTTAAATTAACTAATTTTATAGTTTTATTTTTTTAATTTTATTTATATAAACATTAATAGTTATAAGTTGTTTTAATTATTTTATTATAATATTTTTTATAAGTTAAATTAAAATTAATATTAACTTTAAAAATTTTATTATTTAAATTAATATTTAAATATTTTTATAAAAGTTAAAATTATTTTAATTTAAATATTTTTATTTTTTAAATAAAACTATTAAATCAAAAAAATAAATTAATAAATATTTATTTATTTAAAAAGTTTATAATAATGTTTTAACAAAGTTTATTATATAGTTATAACTTAATTAAAATTATAATAAACTATTGTTAAAGTTTAAATTATTTTTATAATATTACTAAAAAGTTTAGTTTTTAATTAATAACAAGTTTTAATTAATTATAAAGTAAATCTTTTTAATTAAAACAGCAAATAATATATTTTGTTTTTTTTGTTATAAAAAATAGTTTTATTTTTTTTAAATTTATTTATAAGTTTATAAATTTATATATTAAATTTGTTTTTATTATTTAAAATTTTTTTTAAATGTTTAACTTTTGCTTTAGTTTTATTATAATAAACAATATATTAATTATTAGTTTTAATTAGCTATTTTTTAAATATTAACTAAGTTGCTATATTATAAAAATAAAAATTTATATTTGTTATATTATTAAATATATTTTTTTTACATTTTTTTTTAAAAAAAATAACAAAGTTAAACTGTTTATTAAAAATGTATAACTATTGTTAAAACAAATTAAGTTTAACTTTTTACAATATAATTTAAAATTTTTATAAAGTTATATTATTTTTTTTCTGTTTAAAATTATTATTATTAAAACAGTTTGCTATTTTTTTTTGTTAATATAAAATTAATACAAATTTAAAGTTTTTTTTTTTTTATTATTAATTGTTTTAATTATAAATAAAGTTATACTTTATATTTATTAGTTAATATTATATTATTTGTTGTTAAAATTATTAATTATAACGTTTTTTTTAATTATATAAATAATATGTTGTACTAATATTGCAGCTTTAAATATATAGTCAAAATTAATTTATTTGTTAAATATAAACTTTGTAAAAAAAAAAAGTATATATATTTAAATTAAATATTTATTAATAAATATAAAACGATTTTAAAGTAGTATTATAATTGCAAAAAGTATAAAAACTTAATAAGTAATTTTATTAACTAAAAACTTTAAAATGAAAAAAAAAAAAAAAAAGCTAAATTATAAGTACATAATATATAAAGTATATAAGCGTACAGAGTATGTAAAGCTAGTAGGTCAGCAAAACGTTGTACAACTTGGTCGGTACGAGGTTTAGCTGAAGTGCTACCGGGTGGAGTACTCCAGGGTAGGTCGGGTCAGAGATAGTAGTTTGCAATAGGGTAAGAGCTCTTGGGGTGATGGGTAATGTTGGGAGCTTTTCCAAGGTATTGCTGAGGCGAAGGTCCAAGGGCTAGTCTCTAGGGTAAGTCTAGGGTAAGTGATCGTCACAGTATTATTTTGTAAGTTTTTTTATATTTAGTTGTTAAATAGTAGTTTATTAAAGCTTATTTTATATAAGTTAAATTTTATATGTTTTTTTTTTTATATAGTTATTTAATGTTTTTTTTAATAGTTTTATTATTATTGAAGTAAAGTTTTATAAATTTGTTTTTTACTTTTATTTATAGCTATTTTTTTAAATATATTAAAAGTTCTGCTATATTTAAATAATTTTAATAAAATTAATATAAAAATAACACATTATTTTTAAAGTTTTTAATTAAATATTATTTATTATTAATATTTTAGTTTTGTTATATAATTTAATATTAAAGCTTTTTATAATATAATTATAAAATTTAAATTTTTTTAATAATAAACTTTTTTTTTTTTTTTAGTTTAATTGATTTTTTAACAAAACTTTTTAATTTTTGTTTAAATAAAAAATTATTAAAATATTTTTATAGTTTATTTATATAATATTTATTAGTTATTTTTTAAAAGCTTGAAATTTTTAATATATATATATTTTTTTTATATATTAAAATTTTAAAAAATTGCTAAATTATTAAAAAGTTTAATTTATTAAAAAGTTTATTTATAATTTATAACTGCTGTTTTTTTAAAATAAATATATAGTTATTTATATTAAAGTTGAATTTTTTTTACTTTTTGTTCATTTAATAAACTATTTTTTTTTAAACTTTTTATATACTTGTTTTTATAGTTATAATATAATTTGCTATAGTTTAAGCTTTTTTTTGTTTTTATTTTTAAATATATTGTTTTTATATAGTTATTTTTTTTAACTTTTTAATAATAGTTTAACAATTTTAATCGAAATAAAAAAATATAAAAAAACTTATTTTTACTTTATAAAAAAATAACTTTGTTAATTTATATAGTATAAATATTTAAACATAGTTTATAGCAAAAATTCGATTTAATCAATTATTTTAAAAATAATTTATATAAAGCTATAACTTTTAATTTAAATATTTATTTATAATTTTTATTTAACTTATTATTTTATAGTAGTTTAATAATATAAAAATATAAGTAATTTTTATTAATTTGTTTAATTTGTTTATAAAAGCTAAAATAAATTAAAATTTTTTATTAGTAATTATAGTTATAAATATATTAAATATTTAAAAAAAGCTTTTGTAATATATTTTTATAGCATTTTTTACTGTTATTTCTATTATATAAAATATTATTTATATTTTTTTATTTAATTGATTTATTATAACTAGTACATTATTGTATTTTTTATAGTTTTTTAATATTTGTTTAAAGTTTATAACTAGGTGTTTTTATATTTAATTTAATACTAAAAATAGTTGTAGTTTTTTTGAAGTTTTATTTTTTAATATTTTAACAAACTAGCATTTTAAATAATTTAATATATAAATTTAGTAGTTTTTAAATAATTTGAGCTATTAATACTGTTTATATATTAGTTGTTTTATTTTTTTTATATTTAAATAAGCTATAATTATATAGTTATATATTTTAAAAATTAATTAAATATATAAATTTATATAGTTAAATACAACTAGTTTTTTTTAATAAAAAGTAAGTTTTTTTTTTAAAGTTTATAAATTGTTTAATTTTTTGTTTTTTTAACAATATATTTTTATAGCGAAGTTAATATAGTTTTGTTTAAAAATATAATTAATAAGTTAATAATTTGCTAATTGTTTTAAATTTTTTTTTAAATTGTTTTAAATAGTAATAGTAGCAATAGTTGTATTATTAATTATTTATTTTAAATATTTTTTATTAAAAAATGTAAATATAATTAAATATTGTTATATGTTTTTTTTGTTTTTTTAAATAACTAAGTTTTTTTATTTATAAAATAAAACATTTGTAATAATGTTTTTTTTATTTAAGTAGTAAATAATTACAAAGTTATATTTTGAAAAAAATGTTGTTTAATTAGCTTGTTTTAAATTAAAATGTTATTTTTAACTAAAATATTTTAATGTTTTATAATTTATAATAATAAAAAATAGTTTTTTTTATTAATTATTTATTAGTTTTATTTTTTATTTTTTTAATATTAATATTACTGCTAGTAGTTTTTTGTTATAAATATTATAATTTAATTTTATATTATATAAAGTTTTAAAATAATAAACTATTAAATACTACTTTTTTTTATAAAATTAAAATATTATTTTTGTAACTATTTTATTAAAAGTATTAATTTTTACTTTAGTAAATAAGTTATAGTTGTAATAGTTTAAAATAAAAAATATAACTAAGCTTTTTTTTAAAAACTTAAAAGCTTTTTTATATTAAAAAGTTTATACAAAAAGAACTTTTTTTTTTGTTAATTAATTTAATAATTTAGCTATTCTGCTGTAATTTTTTACAAATTTTTAATAAAAGTTATAAAAACTTAAAAAAAACTATATATTTTTAATAGTAATAAAAAACTTTTATTTATATATTATTTTAATTTTATTAAAGTTTATTTATATATTATTTATGTTAATAATATAACTTAAAAATTTAGTTTTAGTTATATAAAATTTTGATTTTTTTAAATCGGTTTATAAACTAGCATTTTTTAATTGTTGTAATATTTTTTTTATATGTTTTTTATGTTTAATTAAATTATTGAAATAAATAAAAATGTTATTTATATAAGCGCTGTAAAAGTTATTTAAATAATTAAACAAAATATTATTTATATATTTTTAAAATATAAAAAGTTTATTAATAAGTTTAAAAAGTAATATTTTATATTAATAAGTTTTATAATAAATATAAAAAGTAATTAAATTTTTTTTGTTTAAATTTATATAGATTTAATAAAACGTTTGTTTTATATTGATTTTTATAAAAATTTTTGCTTTAAAAATTTAAAACAGTGTTTTTTTAATCAATAATAATAAGTAACGATTTTTTTTTGTAAAAATATTAAGTTTTTAATAATTAATACAAAATTATAATTAGTTATATAATTTATTTATAAATAAAACAAAAAATACAAATAAAATATTATTTAATTTAATAAATTTTTTTTATAAATTGTTTATTAAATATTTTTTTATAGCTTTTAATTTGTTTATAAATATTTTATATAAAAATAAATGTTTTAAATTTTTTAATTTTTTGTTATTTATAAATTTAATATAATAATTTATTTGTAAACAGTATAAAAGTAATATATTAAAATTTACTTTATTAAATGTTTAAAATAAGTTATAATATTTGCTAAAAATAATTTTTAAAATTTTTTGTTATAGTTTGTTATTTTTTTTTATAAAAAAGTTTTCGACTTTTTTATTAGCAATAATTTTATTAATTTTGTAAATATTAATAATATAGATTTTTTTAATTAATTTGTTTTGTTTTATTAAAAATTAAAAAGTTATAATATTTATATTAATTATATTAATATTTAATTGTTTTTTATACTATTTAATTTTATTTTTTTATATATAATATAAGCTTTAAATATTAACTTTTTATTTTTTTAATATATTAAAGTTTATTTTTTTAGTTAATACATACTATTGTTTTTTTTTTTTTTAATAAATTTTTTTTTATATAAAAAGTAGTTTTTTTTTAAACATATAATTTATTTTTTTTAAATTTTTTTTTTTAAAATTTTTTTGTTTTAATATTTATATAAAAGCTTTAAGTTTTATATTATTAGTTTTAATTGTTTTTTTTTAAAACTTGCGTTTTTTTTTGTTTTTTTTTAAGTTTATATTTTTTTATACAGCATTTTAATTATAACTAAAATATTATAACTATATATTAGTTTAATTTATATTTATAATATATTTTATATTATAATTAACAAATAAAATAAATAAAAATAGTAATTAATTTTTTTAATAGTTAAACAAAATGTTATATTTTTAAAACTATAACTTTTTTAAAATAAAGTTGTTTTATATATTAACAATATATAAAAGTGTTTTTTAAAATATATGTTTTTTTATTTTTATAATAATTTTTAAAGCTTAATTAATTTTTTGTTTGTTTTATTTGTTATATTTTGTTATATTTTAAAATATAAATTAAATTAAAAGTAAGTTTAAATATTTTATAATTTATTTAATAAAAATAACATTTATATATATATATATATTTGTTTTTATATTTTTAAAAGTATTTTTAATAATTAATAATAGTTTATTATAATTTATAATATAAATATATAAAAAAAGCTTTTTTTTTAAATATTTATTTATAATGTTTAATTTATTAATAAGTTTTAAAAATACTTTTTTTAAAAAAAAAGTTATTTTTTTTAAAGTTAATTTTTTGTTTATATAATGTTTTATTTTAATATATTATTTTTTTTAATTTTTTGTTTATTTAAGTTGTTAAAAAAATATTAGTTTATAATAGCATTAAAATAAGCTTTTTTATTAATACTGTTTTTTTTTTTAAAATATTTATAAAATTAATATTTAATTTATTTATAACTAAAGCATTTTTTTTTTACTAATAGCTTATATATTTTTTCTTTTTTTTATATTTGTGTTTAAAATATAAGCTATTTGTTTAAACAGTTATTGTTGCAAAGTTTTTTGCTTATATTTGTAGTCGAAGTTTTGTTTTAAAGTACAACTGCTACTTCTTTGTTTTTGTATAAAATATTATACTTTTTGTTTTTTATATTAAAAATATATACAATTTATATATAATATCAAATATAAAATTTAAATGTTTTATTTAGTTTTAAATATTTAAAAATAGTATTAGTAGTTATATAAATATTAAAGTAGTTTTTAAAACTGTTTTTTTATTAATTTTTTATTAGTTTAGTTTTATTTATAAAATAAATAAAGTTATTTTTAAATTTAATAAATTTGTTAAAAAAATATTTAATAAAGCTATTTTTTATATATAAAGTTTTAAATTTTGTTTTAAATTTGTTAAAAATATTAACATTGTAATAATATTTATATAAATATATAAATAATATATACAATAAAGTTAAAACTTTAAAATATATATTATTTAAATAAAGCTATAAATGTTTAATTATTTTTTTATTTAAGTAAAATTTAATATTTGTTATTTTAATAACATTATTAATAAACTAGTTTTTATTAGTTATTAAATAATTTTTTATATTATAATATTATATTTTAAATTTTATGTTATTTTTATTAAAATTGTTATAAAAAATAAAAACTAAAATTTTAATTAATTTGTAAGTTTTTTTTTTAGTTTAATTTAATAATATATTAGTTTTGTAATTTTTAGTTAATAAATTTATTATTTACTAATTAGTTTTGTTAATTTAATTTTAAAGTTAAAACTTTTTTAATTTTAAGTTTATTAATTTAATAAAAAAGCGATTTAATATAGCTTAATTAATAAATATAAAACAGTTAAAATTTATAGCTAATATTTTTATTTTTAATTAATTAATAGTTATTAAAGCTTATTTTTTATTAATAAAAAAATTATATTATTTAATTAAATTGTTAATAATAAGTGCAATCAAAAGTAGTTAAGTAAAGTAGTAGTAAAAAGTAAAATATAAATTAAATAAAAAAAAAAACCCGCAGCAATTCTTAAAACTTAAGGTTTAGTCATATATGTAGGTCCTTGTAAATCCTTATAGGTCTCTATAAATCTTTATTTAATTTATAAATATATGCAAGTACTACTTTTTCTATAAGTATTAACTAGTATAGCCTACTTTAAGAAGTAAATGTTATTTTTATATAAGCTTTTTTATTTAAAATTTCTAGAAGTTTCTATTAAAATATCAAGCATAAAAAAATGCTTTAATAATTTTATTAATTATCAAACTGTAAACTTATATAGTCTGCTTTTTTTTGTTTTTTTTTTTTATAGTTTGTTTACTGCTTTTATTTCTTTTTTATTTTTTTCAAACTTAACTGTTTTAAGTACAGCTATTTTTTTTTGTAGAAAAAGTTTATAATGTTTTCAATATTTTTCAATCAGTTTGAGTATATGCTATAATTAATATTTTATATATTACTAATTGTATTTGTGTTTTTATTTTTTTTATTTAATAAAATAGTCGAATCTGTTTTTTTTATAATTTGAATAATAATGAAGCAGTGTTTTGACTTTATAAATTTTTTTATTTTCTGTGTTTTTATTAAAGTGTTAGTTAGTTTTAACTAGCTCAAAAAAAAGCACAGTATAATAAAAAAAGTTATTATTGCTATATATTAAATATAATTAAACTATTAATACAATAAAATAAATATAGTAGTATTTAAGAAAATTTAATTTGTAAACTAAATTATTAATTTTTCGTTTAATAGTTTATAAGCTTGTTTTTTGTTAAAAGTACTTTTGAAAAAGCTGTTTAAATAAGTAGTAGCTGTTATATAAGTACAAAAGTATTTTGTTTTTAATTTTGAATTTAAATATGCAGTATTTGTAGTTAAAGTATTTTTTAGCTTATATTATAACAAAGTTTATTATTAATTTAACATTTTGTTTTAAGTAGTTATATATTATTTATATGTTTTTAAATATATATTAATTACTTTTGGTATTAATAACTATATTTAAAAGCTTTAATAACTTGAATTTAAATAATTGTTTATAAAAAGTAAATTGTATAGCTTGTAATTATGTAATATTAAAATTTTATTATAAAATAAAAACTAATTGAATTTAGTTTAATTTGAGCTTAATAAAGTTGTAATAGCAAATTGCAATTTTTATAGTTTAGTTTTTACGTTTAAACAAGCTATTTTTTTATAAATAGTATATAGTTGTTATTAAAAGCTTTATACCTAGTACTTTTTAAATACTTCGCTAAAAATTTAATGTAAATTTATAGTTGCAGTTAAAAATAATTCTTTTTGAAATTTTTTAATTGCTTAGTAATAGTTGTTTAATTAATATAGTTGCCCAGTCTTTAGCTAAATACTTTTTATTGCTAAAAATAAGCAAGTTTTTTTTAAAAGTATAACAAATAACAGTTATTATATAATCGTATGTCTTGTAGTATTTTTGTTTTTTCAATTGCTACAGTGTTTCAACAGCATTAACTAAAAATAAACTAAAAATAAAATTAATTGCAATAGTTTGTATAAATAAAATATAAATTAGTTAAATTAGTTGAAAACTTTTAATTAGTTTTTAACAGTTTGTCTAATTAAATTTATACTTTAAACAGCATTTTATATATTTTTTTATCAACTATATTTTACAATAAATAAAGTAGCTTTTAAAGTTATTTATTATATAGTTTAGCTCTATGTAATATTTTTTGTTATATACTGTTTTTAATATGTATTTTATTATGTTGTAAAATATATACAGTTTTTTAACTTTAATGTATATGTTATAAATTAATCCGTTTATAATATAAAAAAAGTAGCTGAGCTTAGAAAATTTTATAATGTTCTCGTTAGTATTATTGTGTTAGTTTTTATTAGTGCACAATTTTTTTAGTATTTTTTTATACTTAGGATTAAACTTGTAAGCTTTTTAAAAGTTAGTTTTTTAAAAGTTGTTTATAATAGCTTTAGCAGTATGTTTTACAATATTTTATACAAAATTTAAAACTGCTAGTTTATTAAAGCGTTCTAACTTCTTATTTTTTTTTGTAACATTTTTTATAGTTTAAAAACAACTTAGTATATTTAAAACATAGTTTAAACAGTTAAAAAAATAATAAACTTGAAATCTATACTAAAACAAATAAACTAAAAAGTTTACTAGTTAGTTATTTGCTTAATTAGTTGCAAAAGTATTCAGTATTGTTTAATTTACAATGCTTTTAGTAGCAAAGTGATCTATAAGCACTATTACTAGTTGCTTATTAAACTGTATTATTGTTCAAAGCTTTTTAACTGCTTAAACTAAGTATACAACTTTAAGCTTAAAAAAACTATAACGTATTTTTGCTTAAAATAAACAACGATTTAAATATATTACAAGTCGAACTTTTGTAAAAAAAATAGTTTTATTTAGTTGCTATTTATATCCGTTTGTATAAAATACTATTATTTTAAAGCTTTGTTAAAACAATTTATTTATTTGTAAATACAATGTTTTGTTAAAATTGTAGTAATAAATCGTAGTTTTGTTATATATTGCTTTTTATACTGCTTTAAAAAATAACTATTTAATATTAGTAAGCTCGTAAAAAGTAAATTAGCAATATTTTTTATATCAGTTTAAATTCTTGTTAACTATATGCTTTTTTTGCTTTTTTTTTATTAAAAGCTCAGTTTTACATTTTTATAAAAGTTCAACTAATTGTGCATAATAAAGTAAAAAATTGCAGAAAAAACTGCTAACGCTAAAATATTGCTTTAACGTTTTCAAACTATTTAAAAAAACAAAGTTTTAAAAAGCTTGTATATATTCTGCTATAGTTAACATTTTTAAAGCGTTAATATAAAACTTAAACAATTTAATCGAAAAATATTTAATAAAAGTTTTTTTTAAAGCTATAGCAATATTATATAATTAAAATAAGCCAAATATAATATTTAAATGTTTAACATAGTTAACAAAGTTATTTAAATAAATAATAATGTTATTAATAAATATATAACAATAGTATAAATAACAGCAAAATAACTTATTTATATATTTTTAAGTATAAGCAAATAAATTGCAAAATTTTATAAAAATAACGTTCGATTTTTCTATTTTTCGAAAGTTAACAATAATAAATCGATTGTAATAGCAAAAGTATATTTTAAACTAATAAAAAAACCCAATTATATCAACAACTGTAATATATTGTTTATTTAACAAGTTATTTATTATATTTTGCTGCAAAAAAAAAAAGTAGTTGTTTAATATTGCAACTTTGTTAAATACTTTTAAGTTTATAACTATTTAGCTTTTGTTTTAACTGTAAACTTTTTTTTACACTATAAAAACAAAGTAAACAAAAAGTATTATTTTATTAATTTATAACATATGACTTTTTTTATAAAGCTTGTTATATATTATATTAAAAATGTCCATGTTATATTTGCTCAAAAAATATAAACAAGTATTTAGCTTCTGTTTTTATTAATTGTTAACAAAAAAAACTTTAAACTATTTGTTTTTAAATATATCTATTTTATTTTTATTAGTTCAAATATTATATGTTTTAACAATATTTACAAATTTAGCTGTTTTAAATATATGTTTAAAATAAATATATATATTTTTTTTAGTAATAGTTTCAAAAAAATCTATAAGTATTTTTATATTTAACAAAGCGTAAATATTTATAATTTTAAGCTTTGAAAACTTGTTAAAAACTAAAACATATAGTTTATTAATAAAAATTACACTTATATTTACAACTATATTAAATATAACATCAAAAAAAAAAGTATTTAAAAGCTATATATTTTTTATTTAATTTTTACTTTTTATTAATATATAACTAGTTATATTTATAAAAGTTAATATAATAGTAGCGTTTTTTAATTCTTTTATACTACATATTAATTTATTAAATATATTATTAATAACAATAGCAGTAATAATTAAAAACATTTTAAACTTAGTATTTATAAACATTAATAAATTAATAAAAACTAAAAATTTAAATCTAATTATTTTAAATAAAAGAATTAATAATATAGCTGTTACAAATATAAAAGTTTTAAAAGCTAGCTTTTATAAGCTAATATAGTTTCTACTATTACAATTTTTGCAAATTTGTTTTAACTTAGTTCTATAATTTATTTTAATAAAAGTTTTTAAATTATTTATAACTAATACAACTTTAAATGTTTTTATATTAAAAACTATGTTTATTGCATTTTTATAAATAGTTATAAAACAAAAACTACAATTTATAAACAAAAGTTTGTATTTAATTTATAAATATATACTTTTATTGCTTTATAATGTAATAAAATATATATTAGTTACTTTATATATATATTTTTTACTTTGTATAAAAACTTCAAATAATATAGTAAAATTATTTAAATTGCAAAAAGTAATAATATTATTTAAATAATCGATAATAATATTGTAAACTTAAAAAAAGTCGTTTTTAAAAAGTATATTTAGTTATAAGTAATTATTTATTATTTATTTTTTTTTTTTATATTTAATAATTTTAAGCTTTTTTTTTATGTTTACTTTTTATATATAAAATATAAACTTCGCTTATTTTATTAAAGCTATTTTTATATTATTAACTATAGTTACGCTATTTTTTTTTTTATTTATAATATATTCAAAAGTTTTTATATATAATTAGCTAATTATAATATTACTTATACTAAAATTAATGCAAATTTATATATTTGTATTAATAAGTTTTATATATATGTTAATATATAAATATATATAACTTAAATATAAAGCTTTGTTATAATAATTAAAACTAAATGTTTTAATAATAAAAATGTTTGCTTTAACAACTTTAATAAACTTAATATATATAAAAAAGTTAAAAATAACTGTTATAATAACTAGTTTTTTATTAAAAGTTTTTAAAACTAAAAATAAACTTAAAATATTTTCAAGCTTATAAATAATATTATTTTTTACAAACTAATATATTTTAAAATGTTAAAATAATATATTGTACAAAAGTATTTCTATAGTGTAGTAGTTGCATATTTAACATATAAAGTTTATAAAAAACAAAGTCGAGATTTTTTTCAACTAGTGTTTTTTTTTATATTTTTTCAAATATAGCTTAAAAATACTGCTAAATTTATATTGTTTATAACATTTATAACATATATAATTAAAACTTAAAATATAAAAAAAAAACTAATTATTATTTTTAAGTTTTAAAAATAAAGCTTGTTTTTTTAATTTTTTTTTGGTGTTTTTTTTTAAAAAGTATATACAGTTTTTTTTTTTTTTTTTGCTGCAACATTTTTTTTTACAACGTTGTTTTTATTTGCGATTGCTATTACAATTATAGTTGCAATTACAGTTGTAATTGCAATTATAGTTTTAATTATAATTATGTTTATAGTTACAATTGCAGTCTTTTTTTTATAAACAGTAACTTTTATAATAGCTATTATAATAACTACTACAATTATAATTGCAGTTTCTGTTTTAATAATAGCAATTATAACTATAGTTTTAGCTATTATTGTAGTTGTTTTTTTAGCTGTATCAACAATAAAATCTGTTATTAAAATGTCGTTTTTATTTATAACTATAGTAATTAAAACAGCGATCAAACTTGTTATATAAAAGTTTTGAAATTTATATTAGCTTTTAAATAATTACATTAAAAAAATATTTCATTTTAAGCTTTATGCTAAAGTATTATTTTATAGCTTTTTATTTAAAGCTATAACAAGTTTTTTTAATTTTTTGCATATATTTTTTTAATATATTTTTAAATTTAAACAAATAAATATAGTTTATAATAGCTTCGTTTTATTAGTTATAAATATTTTTTATAACATTTTATTAATTAAAGTTATTTTGTTTAAAAGTTTTATTAGTTTATATATATTTTAATTTGTATTAAATAAATTAAAATAACGTGTTTTAGTTTTTAATAATATTGCATAAACAAAAAAAGCTATTTAAAAACTTTTAAATAGTTTAATTAAAGCAAATTTTAAAACAATTTTTTAGTTTTTTTAGTATTTCGTTAAAACTAGTTTTTCGAAAAATTTGTTTATTATTTATACTAATTTTGTTGTTTTATTAAAACAATATTAATTTAGCTAATAAATAATTAAACATTAAAAATATTTAATTAATATTTAACAGTATTAAACTTTTAATTAAAGTACTAATATAGTTTATAAAAAAATAAATATTTATATAAATAATGTTTTTTTTATTAACAACTATTTTTTAGTTATTAAAGTTTGTTTATTTGAAATTAAATATATTAATGTTGTTACATTTAATTTTATATATACTATTTTTAATAAAATTTAAATTTACTTTAAAAGTAATATAATAGAAATTATATCTATATTTTAAAATAAAATTATTGTTACTGTTATTAAAATTATTAAAAAAATCTTTTTTAGCACTAGTGCTTTTAAAAAAAAGTAGCTGCTTTTTAATAAAAATAAGTACAAAAATAAATATAAAAGTAAAAACAAACTTTAGTTTAAATATAAACAGAAATATAAGCTTTAATATAAATATAAACATTAGTACAAAGTTAATACTGAACTAAAATATAAATGCATTAAAATTTACTAGTAGTTTAAATATTTAATTATAAAAAAAGTTGCTAATAAATAAAAAAAACAAAAATATAAAAAAAAAAAAAAAGTTAAACAATAATATAAACATATTAAAATATTTAATATAAGTTTTTTAATTTGTTTTTATAACAAAGTTAGTTTTAGTAATTAAACTATATACTCTTTTTTAAAAGTTGAAAAATTTATTAAACTTTTTTATTATGTTATTATTTAATTTTTTTTGCTTTTTTAGCGTTGTTTACTAGTTAATCGATATTATTTTTAAACAATTTATTATTTGCTTTATTATTTTTATATTTTATTAAAACAATATATAATTAAAAGTTTATAACTATATAACATTATATATATAATCGATAATAAGTTTATTAAGTTTAAATTTAACTAAAATAATAACAACTATGTTAACGCTAAAAATTTTTAATAAACAATTAAATTTAAATCAAATTTATATAAATAAATTAAAACATAAATTGTTAAATAGTAAATTCAACGTTTTATTTAGTAAATACTTAAAAAAAGTAACTTTTTTTTTTTTTTTTTTATTTTTAGTTTTAGTTAATATAATAAAAATAATATAAAATAAACTATAAATAATAAAAATATTTATATAATTATTAACTAAAATATATATATTTTTAAGTAATTAATTAAATAAAAAAATGCTTTATATTTTAAATGAACTTTTTTTAAAGCATATGTACTTTTAGTTAAATCATCGAATATATTTTAACAACTGTTTTTTTTTTTGTGATCTATTAAAAAACCAAGTGCATATATTTTAGTAAAAAGAATCTATAAACATTTATAAAAGCAGTAAATACTGTTGTAGTAAAACACGCTTTTATAATTAAATATGCTGTTATTTTCTAAGATATAAAAAAGTATTATTAAGTTTGCTTTTTGTACTAATATGTTGAATTATTTGCAAAATTTAATAAAAATATAAAGTAAAATAGTATTAAACAAAAATAGTGCAAAAAAATCGAGCTGCTAAAACATTAAATGTTTTTGCAATGTTAATACTTGCTTTGTTTAAGTTGGTTGTAGCAATTTAGTACAAATATATATATGCGTACTACTGTTAACAAAAAAAGTCTTTTTAATTTTAAAAGATTTAAAAAATAATAATATAGTAATAGTTTAGTTTAGTTTTACAATAGAACTGCAAAAAGCACTAATTTAATAAGTGCAATTAAAAGTAGTTAAATAAAGTAGTAGTAAAAAGTGAGATATAGATTAAATGGAAAAAAGGACCTGCAGCAATTCTTAAGACCTAAGGTTTAGTTGTATACATGGGTTTTTGTAGGTCCTTATAGGTCCTTATGGGTCTTTATTTAATCTACAAGTGTATACAGGTGCTACTTTTTTTATAAGTGCTAACTAGTATAGCCCACCTTAAGAGGTAGATGTTATTTTTATACAAGCTTTTCTATTTAAAACCTCTAGAGGTTTTTATTAGTTAAATTAATTTTTACTTTTTTATAAAAATTTATAAAAATTATTTATTTGTTAATATATAATAAAAAGTATAAATAAATAAAATTTAAATTTAATTTATAAAATTTTAAACTTTTTAAATAGTTGTTTAAAGCTAATATAATTTATTAATCTATTAAACTAAAAAATAATTATTTAAACTTTGTTAATAATATTACAATAAAAAAATATAAAATTGCTACTTTTTATATATATATTAACAAAATTAGCAATTAATTTTTGTTAGTTTTTTTTAAATTTTTTTATAAAGTTTATATATTGTTTATTTATAAAGCTAGATTTTTTATATTGTTTATAAAATTTATTAACTGTTTTATTAAAAGTTTTGTATAAGTTTTTTTTTTTATTATTTTTTGTAGTATAAATATAAGTTTTAATATTTTAAAAGTTAAAATTAATTAATAAGTTGTATTAAACTTTGTTTTAAAAAACTTTATTAAATTTAAAAAACAATTTTTTTAAATTATTTATATTAAAATAAACTTTTTTATAAGCTTAAAGCTTGCTATTTATATTTTTTACTATAGTATTGTTATATTAATATTTATTTTATAAGTTTATAATTATTCGTTTTTTTTTTTGAAATAAAAATATATTTAAAAGTAATTTTTATACTTTATATAAATAATATTTAAATTGTTATACGTTAATATTTGTAAAAAACAAAGCTATTAATTAAATAATTTAATTATATATTAAAATCTAAGTATAAAAAAAAAAAAAAAAAAATAGAAAATTTAGTTAGTATAAAATAATATAAATAAATAGTATATAAGCTGCTTAAAGTAATAAACTTTAGTAATAAGTAAGTTTTATAAAAAAAGCAAAAAAAGCGAAAAGATTGCAATATGTAGCTAAAGTAACTATATAGTTTATATTAGCTATTATACTATAACTAAAATAATATTAAAAAATAATTTATTGTTTTTATAAAACTAATTTTTAAAAAAATATATAAAAATTTTATTTTAAAATAATTATTATAAATTATTTAAAAATAATTTTAAAAATTAATAAAAATATTTAAATCAATTTAAAAAAAACTAAAACTATTTTTAATTAAAAATTTAAAAATTTAAAAATTATAATTTTAGTTAAATTTTTTTTAAACTATATAATTTTATAAAAATATTTATTTATTATATAAACAATATTTTTAAACTTTTTATATAATTATTAAAAAAAAACAGCAATTAAAAATTTAGTTTAAAATAATAAAAAGTTTTTAAAATAATAAAAAAGCTTATTATTTTTATATTTATATTTGTTTTTTTTAAACTAAATATATTTATATAAATAAAAATTAATATTTTTTAAAATATTATAAATAAAGTTATTTAATAAAAATAATAAAATAAAAAATAAAAATTTATAAAATATTTTTTTAAAACTATAATATTTTTTAAAAAAGTTTATTTTATTTAAAACTATAAAATATTAATAATAATATAAATATTAAAATATTATTATTTTAAATTATTAAAAACTAAGTTTTAAATAATTATTAATTATTAAATATTAATTTATTAGTTTATAAAAAAAGCGCTTTTTATAAAACAAATTAAATAAATAAACTTTTTAAATAATTTTAATATTATATTTTAATATTGCTATAATAAAAATAACATTATTGCTAATATATTTTCAAAAAAAACTGCTAACTTATTTATAGTTAAAACTAAAAACTTAAAAAAATAAATATTTACTTTAATTAAGTTTAAATTAATTAAAAAATTTATAGCTATTTTTTAAATTAACAAAAAAAAAACTTTTAAATTATAAAAAGTAAATTTAATAAATTTAATTTTAATAAAAAATATAATATAAAATGTAAATAAATATAATAATAAAATTATAATTTTAAAAACAATATTAAACAAAAAGATCTTTTTTTAAATTATTTTATTATAAAAAATATATAAATTAATATTAATAATATATTAAAGTTAAAATAAATTAATTTAAATATTTTAATAAAACTATTATTAGCTATTTTTTTAAAAAAATTTTAAATGTTATATTAACAATTGTTATAAATGTAAATATAATAAAAGCGTTAAAAATAAAACATTAAAATTGCTATATTTTATATTTATTTTATAAAGTATATAAAAATATATAATAATAAATAAAAAAAATATACTATTAAATAAATATAAATATAATTATATATAAGTTTTTATTAACAAATTTAATAAAATTATAGCTATATTATTTAGTTATAAAACTAATAATATTAAAAAGTTAATATTAAAATATTATTAAACTTTATATTAAATATTTAATATATTAAAAACTTGGTTTTTTAATAATATAAGTTTTTTTATTTTAAAGTTTATAAAAATTTTAAATTTATTAACAAAAACAAAATATTAATAAAGTAATATTAACTATTTGCAAATTTAAAATATAATAAAAAAAATTAACTATATTTTTATATTAATAAATATTAAAACAATTAAAACATATACTTATTAATATTAAACTTTATATATAATTTTTTATAATATTTAATAATTAATATAATATTGCTAAAAGTAGCATTTAAAACAAAACTAAAAAATTATTTAATATTTATATTATAAAAAAAAATTTTAATAAAAAAATAAATTTAATAAGCTTTTAAATTTGTTGTTTAAATATATAATATATAATATTTAATATATTAAATAATCAAAACTATATAAAAAAAGTAAAAAATTTAAATTAATAAAAAGTAAAAACTTATTAATTTTTTTAAATATAATAAAATGTTTTTATATAAAAAAGAATTTTTTATATATATTTTAATAATTTGTTTTAATTTATAATATTTTAGCTTATTTAAAATTTTAAAATAAAAAAAATACAATTATATTTTAAATATATTAAATTTATATAAAAAAAAAAACTTGTTTTATATAAACTAATTAAAAAAAACAAGCAATAACTTTTTATTTTAACAATTATAAATATTATTATTAATTAAAAAAATTAATAATAAATTAAAGTTTAAAGTTAATTAAATATTGTAACAATTACTTATTTTAAACTTACTTTAAAAACTAGCTTTTAAACTTTCGCTTTAGTAATACTTTAAAAAAACTTTTAACGTTATTTATTATTTTAAAAGCTTTTACTTTATTGCAGCTTGATTTAGCAATCTTTACTAAGTTTTAAAAGCTACTATTTTTAACCCGATTTATTTTAAAATATTTAACCCAGTAGTACTTTAGTTAAACCTTGTACTAATTAAGTTATACAACATTTTGCCGACCCACTAGCTTTACACTTATACACTTTGTATACTTATATACTCTATATACTACACACTTATAATTTAACTTTTTTTTTTTTTCTTTTTTATTTTAAAATTTTTAATTAATAAAATTAATTATTAAGTTTTTATATTTTTTACAATTGTAATACTATTTTAAAATTGTTTTATATTTGCTAATAAATGTTTAATTTAAATATATATACTTTTTTTTTTTACAAAGTTTATATTTAACAAATAAACTAACTTTAACTATATATTTAAAGTTATAATATTGATATAATATATTATTTATATAGCTAAAAAAAACATTATAATTAACAATTTTAACAACAAACAATATAATATCAACTAATAAATACAAAATATAATTTTATTTAAAATTAAAACAACTAACAATAAAAAAAAAAAAAACTTTAAATTTATATTAACTTTATATTAATAAAAAAAAATAGCAAACTGTTTTAATAATAATAATTTTAAACAAAAAAAAAATAATATAACTTTGTAAAAACTTTAAATTATATTATAAAAAGCTAAGTTTAATTTATTTTAACAATAGTTATATATTTTTAATAAATAATTTAATTTTATTGTTTTTTTTAAACAAAAATGCAAAAAAAGTGCATTTAATAATGCAGCAAATGTAAATTTTCATTTTTATAGTATAACAACTTAGTTAATATTTAAAAAACAGCCGATTAAAACTAACAATTAATATATTGCTTACTATAATAAAACTAAAGCAAAAACTAAATATTTAAAAAAGTTTTTAAATAATAAAAACAAATTTAATATATAAATTTATAAACTTATAAATAAATTTAAAAAAAATAAAATTATTTTTTATAACAAAAAAAGCAAAATATATTATTTACTGTTTTAATTAAAAAAACTAATTTTATAATTAATTAAAACTTATTATTAATTAAAAATTAAACTTTTTAATAATGTTATAAAAATAATTTAAATTTTAACAGTAATTTATTATAATTTTAATTAAATTATATTTATATAATAAACTTTGTTAAAATATTATTATAAGCTTTTTAAATAAATAAATATTTATTAATTTATTTTTTAATTTAATAGTTTTGTTTAAAAAGCAAAAATATTAAAATTAAAATAGTTTTAGCTTTTATAAAAATATTTAAATATTAACTTAAGCAGCAAAATTTTTAAAACTAATATCAACTTTGATTTAACTTATAAAAAATACTATAACAAAATAATTAAAACAGTTTATAACTATTAATGTTTATATAAATAAAACTAAAAAAATAAAACTATAAAACTAATTAATTTAAAAAAAAATATAAACATAAACAACAAATTTACTAAAAATTAAAAGCTTATTAAATTATTAAAAAATAACTAATTTAAAAAGTTAAACTATAATTAAAAAAAAATCTACTAAAATATTAATACTTATTTTAAATATAGTAAAAAAAAATATTAAATTAAAAATTGCTTTTATTAATAAAATGTTTTAAAAATTTAAAAATAAAACTAAAACTAAAAAATAATAAAATTTAATAAATTATTTAGCTTAAAAAACTTAAAAAATAAATAAAACTAATAAAAACTTTTATATTAATTTAAATATTTATTATAATTAATATAAATAGTTTAAAAAATTTATTAAACTTTTTTTAATTTATATATATATAAATTAATAAAATTAATATTATAACTATTATTTTATATAATATTAAAATATAAATCAACTTATTAATAAATTAATAATTAGTTTAAAAAATCAAAAAATAACTAAAAGTAAAAACTATTAAACTAAATAAACTAATTTTTTTAACTAATTATTATAATAAAATTATTAATAAAATAAACTAAATATTAAAAACTATATTAAAAATTAATAAACGCTGTTTTTTAAATTAACATTTTAAAATTATAAATATAAACTATTAAATAATAATTAGTTTATATTAATTTATAAAATAAAACGTTTTAATAAATTATTAATACAAATAGTTGATTTAATTTAATTACATTTTTATATTAATTAAATTTTTTTTTATAATTATTGTTTTATTAAAAACAAAAGTTAAAAAATTTATTAATTTAACAATTTAGCAAAATATTAATAAATATAATATAATATTTAAAAAGTAATACTATATTTTATAAAAAAACAAAACTATTTTAAAACTTAAACATTAAAAAAAAATAAAAAATTTAAATAACAAAAACAATATTAAATATTATTAAAAAATTTTATACAATTAAATATTTAATACTAATATATTAATTTTAATTAATATAAAAATTATTGCTTAATTAAAAAAAAAATATAATAATAATTTAAATCAATTTTATTAAAAAAAGCTTTAAATATTTAATAAATTTATTTTAATTTATTATATTATTATTTATTTAAATTTCAATTAAGCAATTAATATTAACATAATATTTAAAAAATTTTAAAAAACTTTTAACAATAAAGCGATATTTTTTTTTTTAAAAAAAAACTTAAAATATATTAAACTAATAAAACAATTTATATTTAAAAAGTTAGCTTATTTAAAAAGTTTTTTTTTTAAAGTTTAATTAATTAAAATATTTTTATTTTAACTAAGTTATAATATAATTTTTAAATTAAATAATAAGTTTTATAATAACAAGCTATTTTAATATTAAATTTTTATTTAATATATACTATTAAAAAAAAAAAAATAAAAAAACTATTAAATTTAAAATTTATTAAACTTAATATAAATTTTAATATAATATTAATACTATTTATACTAAAGCTTTATTTAATAAATAAAAAATTTTATATTAACTTTTATTAAATTAATTAATTTTTAAAAAATTAAATTATATAAATATTTAATTTAAAA
>MU378468.1:0-22176 GCA_022495175.1 Hypoxylon argillaceum | reverse complement strand
TTAAAACTAAAATATATAAAATATATATATATATTTTTAAAATAAATATAATAAAAAAAACTAAATAATTTATTTTACTTTTTTAATTATATTTTTTTTTTATTTTTTTTTTATAATTATTACTATAAATATTATACAATATTATTAATTTTATACTTTTAATTACTATTTTATTATTAATAGTATTATAAAAACAACATTACTAGTTTTATATTTTATATACTATTTTATTGTTAGTACAATTATAAAAACAATGCTTTTATTAAATGCTGAATGTAGTTAGAAAAAACGAAACAAAGTGCAAACATAAAAGCAAAAAGTATTGCTACAGAAAACTTTTTAGCTAAATAGCTAGTTCTGCTTTTTTTCTATTTTGTTATTAATATAGCTTTTTAAATAACACTTTATTTAAAACAACTTACAACTTAATTTAATTAGCTTATTTTTTGACCTAATTATTTTATTTTTTATTTTAATCGAACTTTTAGTATAATTATAGCATTAATATATAACTAGATTTTAAAGCTATAAGTTTTTATTACTTTTAATAGCAATTTATAACAATTTAACTATTTAATTTATTAATTTTTAAATCGATATTTTGTTTTATTGTTGTATTACTTTTTTTTTTAATAGTGTAAGTGTAATTAAAACACTAAAAAATAATTAATGTTTACTTTTTTAATTGTATTATATATTAAGCACTGTTTTTAATAGTTCAAATTATATTGTTTTTTAATATAGTTTAAAAGTTTTAAACTTTTTTTATAATAATAACTAAAATAAAATAAGCTTTGTTACTTTTTTAGCAAATAGTAATAAAGCTATAATTAAAAATTTAAATAATACTATATTTAATAAATTAAACTTGTTTAACTTTAAACTTAACTATTTAATAATTAATAAAACAACATTTAAACTTTAAGCTATTATTATTAATAGCTATTTTATTAAAAATATTAATATTTTAAAAAGTTTGTTATTTATTGCTTAATTAGCAAAAAAAGCTTTTAATTTAGCTTTTTTATATAACTAGTTAAAATAGTAGTTTTTTATTTCTTTGTAGCAAAAATGCAACTTTATTTAACATTAAATAATAGTAATGTACTAAAAAGTGTACAACTGTAATATGTTTTTTAATTGATTTTATTTTTTGTTTTTTTTATTTATTAATTAAGCAGCTTGCTGTTTTTAAAAAACTTTTAAAAAATAAACTATTTGATTTAAAGTTTTTAAAAAATAGAATATTTAATTTGAAAGCTTTTAAAAAACGGAATATTTGTTTAAAAGTTTTTAAAAAATAAACTATGTAATTTAAAAGTTCTTAGAAAACAAAATATTTAATTTTTGCAAATATTTTATTTTTTAAGCTTTTTTTTTAACTTTTTAAATTTGTTAAATATTTTAGTTATAAATTCTTTTTTTGTACTTTTATTAAATATATATTAAAAGTAGCATTAACAACTATATTAAATAGCAATAAATATTATAAAAGCTATACTTTGTTTTAGCTAGCTAAGCATATTATTAATAATAACTTAGTTATATTTAATAATACTTTAATAAACAACAACTTAACAAATAAAACAGCATTTTAAAAAAAATTAACTTATTAAAAAATACTGTTTTAACATTTACTATTAAATTATAACAAGTTTAAACTTTTGTTTTAATTAATTAAAAACTTTTTTTTTATATTGTAAGTACAACTTTTAATTAAAAAAAGTTACAATATTAATAGTTATATTATTTAGCTTTAATTTTTAGCAGCGTTTTTAAAACATATATTTTACTTGTTTTATATTTTTTTTTTTTATACTATATTATTGTAAAACTTATATTATATTTTTTAGTCCGCTGTATTTTATACAACATATAATATACAACTTAATATTTATAATATTAATAAATTTAACTATATATATTTGTTTTTTTTAAACATACTGCTTGTTTTTAAGCAATATACTGCTTACTTACTTTTTAACATATAGTTTTTATTTGTTAACAACTATATACTACTAGCGCTTAAATATTTTTGCTTATATATTATTATAAACTAATATTTTACGTTGTTTATTTAAGCGCAAATAAAAACTAGTATACTGCGAACTAAAGTTCAAGCTTATATACAAAAGTGCTAAATTTATTTATAATATTATATACTATATAAATATATTGCTACATTTTAAAAATATTTAAAACAGTTATATAATAAGTATAAGTTGCGTTATTTTACTAGTTCAATTATTATTTTGTAAAAATATAATATAAAAAATATTATTGCAAACAATACTTTAAAAAAAACAATGCATAACTTTTACTGCAAATATTTGTTAACTATTAATTTTGATTTGTTAAACTTTAAAACAACTTAAATAAATTTTAAGTTTTATAATATACTATATATTATTAAACTTAAAAACTAAACTAATGCTTTAGTTTTATTACTTATATTGTTTTATAAGTTGAAATGTTTAATTTATATAAAATAAACAATTAATTATATATTTAAAAAGTTTATAATATATTTATATTTGTAAAATTTATTTTGAAATATAAATTCGTTAAATATAATAAAAAAGCTTACTAAAAAGCTTTTTTTGCTATATTAGTTCAAAACTTATAACATTTATAAATAGTACTTTTGAACACTAAACAAAAACTAGCTTTTATTTAATATATTACAATTTAAACTGTTTATATTAAGTTTTAATTTTATACAAACTTTTTATTGTTTTTAAGCTAGTATATTTATTTTTAAGCAGTTTGTAAATATAAAGCGCATTTTTTAAGCTTTTTAAAATTATAAAAGTTAATTGTACACTTTGTTATTTTTTATATTGTTGCAAGCACTACTGCTTAATTATAACTTTTGCTACAAATGCTACATTTTATAGTTACATTTTATAACTATTAACTTTTAATAATTTATGTTTATACAAATATATTAACTGTTCGTTTTAACAAATTATACAAAGTATAACTTTTGCTTTTTTGTTTTAACTAAAAATTTTAATACTTTAATATTAATATATACTATTTGCTTTATTAAATTTATTAAAAAACTTACTATATTTATTTTGTTTAATATTAACTTATTTATTAATTAGTTTTTAATAAAATTATATATTAAACATTTATATACTAATTAGTTATTTTTAAATTTGTTTTAATTTATTTGTATTAGCAGTATACTTTTTTAACACTTTTAAATATAAAAACAAAAGTTTAATATTTGTTTTTTTAACAAGTAAAAATAACAGTATTATAAACTTAAAATCAAAAACATTGTATATAAATATAACATAACATAATTATTAAATAATATATTTTAATAACATATATTTTAATTTAACAATATTATTTTAAACAAAATATATTTATTGTTTTTAAAACTATTTTATAGCAATAAATAACTACATTTATAAAATGCTATATAAAATGCTATTAAAACTAATGTTTTATTTAAAACAATATTATAAATAAATATAGCATAAATATTAATATATACAACATTGTTTAAACAGTATAACAAAATGTACAAGCTATATAATAAAACATATAAATTAGTACTATAAACTATTATTTATATATATAACTTCGATTTTTTTAAAGCTTATAAAAAATTATTTAAACAACTAAACTTTTTTAATATTACTATTAAAACTGCTTTATATAAAAGCTTATTAAACTTTAATAGCAGTTACTTTTATATTTTTATACTTTTTAACTTATATAAACTTTATATTAAAATATTTTTAATATTAAAAAAAAAAAAAATTACTGCTTTATTTAAAAAAAGCAATATATTATTTAATAGCAGTATGTTACTACTATTTATTTTAACGTAACAGCAGCAGTTTAAAATAAATACAACTAATAACAAATTTAATAAGTATAAATGTTGCTTTTAATTATTATATATGCAGTTAATATTAAGCAGTTAAACTAAAATTGCAGTTTAAAAAACTAAAACTTTTATTTGTTAATATATTAAAATTTAAATTGTTTAAAATATTACATTCAACTATTAAAACTTTTACTATATATTATAAAATAATTGAACTAACTACTGCAAAACTTATATTGAAACTTATATTTTTATTACATTTAACTTTAAACATATAAAGTTTTTATATTTATAATTGTTAAAGTGTAATAATAACTAACAATTTGACTTTTTTAGCATTTTTTATTACTGCTTTAGCTTTTTAACCTGTTGTATAAAAAATTATTTAAATTGCAACATATTAACTTTTTTAAACTAAACATTTTTGTTTACAATAATTACTTATTTATTACTAGTTAAAAGCTAGTTTAAACTACAAATATTTAATATATACTTTATAATATATTAACATTATATTATTTAATAAATAATATTGCGTAAATTTAAAAAATATATTAATTTTATTGTTTTATTAAAATATTTAATAATAAAAAGTTGCAATAGTAACTTTTGTATATATTTTAAGCAGCTTTTTGCACTTTTAACAGCTTGTTTTGTTTTATACAAAAGTTAATTATATTACTGCTTTAATATATATTTTTATACTATAAAACTGCTGTTTTTATTTGTTGATATATTTATATAGTTTGATTTACTAAATATAATTATAAACTAATTAATATATGCTACAAGTATAAATAATAAATATAGCTTTAATATAGTTATAAATTTTATAAAAAAGTAAAAAAAGCTTTTGTTAAAGTTTACTAAATAAAAAAAACACGTTAAATAATACAATATAAAAAATAAAAGTAGCATTAATTTTATATTAATTATTAATAATGCTAACTATATTAATAATAGCAACTATATTAATAATATTAATAATATTAGTAATTATTTACTTTTAAAATAAATAAACTTTTTTAAAACTTATAATAAAAAAAAAATCAAATATAAATTTGCTTTTATTTGTAATATTGTTTTAATTTAATATAACAATTATATTATTTAAACTTTAAAAAAAGCTATAAAATATAGCTAGCTTTTAAAAACTAACTTTTTTGTATTAATTAATTAAATAAGCTTTTAAAAAACAAAATATATAATTAATTTAAATATTTTATTTTTTAAACTAGTTTTAAATAATTAACTTTTTTATTTTATATAGCTATATAAGCTTTTATAAAACAAAATATATACTTAATTTTATATATTTTATTTTTTAAGCTAGCTTTTAAACAAACGTTCAAATTTATAATATTTAACTGTTTTAATTTTTATTATTAACTAACTTAATTATAAAAATTTAAATTTAACTAATTTTATTAACTATAACTTTTTTTTTTTTTTAGTTAGTACTTTTATAAAAACTGTTTTAAAAGTACTGTTTTTAAAAAGGTGCTTTTTTTTAGTACTTTTTTTTAAAACCGGAGCTTTTATTAAAACAAGCGAAACGTTAGCCAAAAGTGCTTGTTTTTAAACTTTTAGTAAAACGGCTAAAACGTTAATTAAAAACGCTTGTTTTATTTAAAAGCTTTTTTTTAAAAAGTTTGTTAACATTGTATAGTTTGCAGTATATTTATTTACTTTTATTTATTGTTTGCTGCTTTTAATAGTTTGATTATATGTTGCTAGTAGTATAAAATTTTTATTTATTTTTATTAGTTGTACGCTTGGTTTAATAATGTAATTATATATTGCTAATTAAATAGAATTTTTATTTATATTTATAAGTTTTTCGTTTAATTTAGTAATTTAATTATATATTGCTAATACTACAGAATTTTTATTTATTTTTATAAATATTACATTTAGTTTAATAATTTAATTATTTTTTGCTAATACTGCAAGATTTTTTTTAATATTTATTAAATTTACGTTTAACTTAATAATTTAACTATGTTTTATTAATATTACAAAATCTTTTTTAATATTTATTAAATTTATGTTTAATTTAATAACTTAGCTATGTTTTTTTAATAACGCAGGATTTTTTTTAGCATTTTTTTCAGCATTTTTTTTATTATTTGTTAAATCGTTTATATTATATATCTGAAGTTTTAATTACAGTTTGTTATTTGTTGAATTTTTGTTCAAGTTAATAATATAACTTTTGCTAGTTTTGTAATAGCTGCTTTTTTTGTATATAAAATTACGCTATTTTAAAAACACTTTATTTAAAACTTTTAATTAATTTTTATTATATTTGCTTAAGTTTTTATTTGCTAACTACTTTTTAAAAGCTTAATTAAATATAATTTTTTTATTAAATTAAACTTAAACTGTTAAAAAAAATAACAGCGATTTAACAAGTTTTAGCTAGTTTATTAATTAAACAAACGTTTATTAGTTATATAACTTTGTGTTAAAAATGTTAAACTTTTTATAATTAATATATATTATAAACAACAGTAAGTTAATATATAACATTTAGTTAAAGTTTTTTTGCTTAATAAACTTGTTATTTAGCGCTATATTAACATGTAAAAAATAATTTAATATAAAATTAACGTTAACAATTGTACAATAGCAGTAGTTGCTTGAAAAAATATTTTATACAAATTAAAAGTACAAGTTTATTGTTATATTTAAAGCATTTTTTATTTTAGTAGCAAACTTTAAACAAACAAAAAAAGTGTTATAACTTTGCAACATATTTTTATAATACAACTAAATTGTATAGCTGTAATTAGTATTGTTTAAAATATTAGCAGTAATAAAAAAATCTTAGTAAATTTTAAAATTTAAAGTTTAGCTATTAAAACTAAACATAATATAAAATAGCAGATTTAAAAAAATTAAAAAACTAAAAAAAACACTGTAGCAGCATAAAGTTTTTTTTTTTAATAAAAGTTAGCTAAAATAAGCAATATTTACAATAATAATTTTAATAGTAGTATAAAGTTAATTAAAATTTAACATATATATATTAATGTTTTTTTAGTAAATATTAAAATAAATATTATAAATAAACAAGCTAATTATATTAAATATACAAGCTATATGTTTTATAAGTAAAAGTTAATATATTATAAACAAAAAAAAAAAGCAAAAAAAAAAAAAAACTAAAAAATAAAATATATATAACTAGTAAATATTTTGTTTTTTAAAAACTAAAAAAAGAAATATTTATAACTTATAAATATTTTATTTTTTAAAAGTTAAAAAACGGAATATTTACAACTTGTAAATATTCCGTTTTTTAAAAGTTAAAACTATATATAAAATGTTATTTATTATTAAACAAAAAAAAAAAGTGTTATTACAATATAATATATAACTTTTTTTTTTAGCTTATTATTAACAAATAAAACATATAAAAGTTTGTTTAATATAATAAATTAATTAAATAAAAAGTATAAATAATTATAACAAAAAATTAATAACTAAATATATTTATTAATATAAAAAGTATTAAAAAAAAATAAAACATTAACATTGTTATATTTATAAAACGGTTTTTTAATTGTTATAGCTTTAATAAATAAACTTTTAAATTTAACAATTTTACTGTTAAATTTTTATAGTTTTAATAATTTAAACAGCTTAATATTTATACTTGTAGCAAATATAATTTATATTGTAATATAGTTATAAAAAAGCAATGTTTTGTTATTTATACTAGTTGCTATATCGAAATATTTTTACAAAATATTAATTAACTATTATAAATATTTATATAAGTTAGCTTTATTAAACTTAAAATTTAAACAGTATATAACAAAAAATATAGCTTATACTTTTTTAAAATAATATATTATATTTGTAAAATTTAATATTTAAGTTTTATTTATAGCAGTATTATTTACTTTTAGTTTAAAGTTTTTTTTTAAATTAATATTAGTTTAATTTATAAGTATTAATTTAAAATTAACAACTTTTTTATTTGTTAAATTTAATATTTACTAAATAATATTGCTTAATAATAATATTACAATTAAGCTTAAAACATATAATATAAAATTTATTGTTTTTACAAATTTTTTACAAAAGTTAAAGTTTTTTTTATATTTTTTATATACTAATTTATAATTTTTAATATTTATATTAAAAAACTTAAATATATTTATAACTGTTTATATTTATAACAAAACTAAGTTTTATATATTTTAAATTTTTTAATATGCTTTTATATTTAATAAAGTTAATTTATACTTTAGTTTTATATTAATGTTTTTTTAAAACAAAAAGTTTATTTTGAAAAAAATATATTTTATATTAATAGCTTAAAAATAAATAAATATTAAATAAATATATAGTGCTTAGCTTTAGTTTTTTATTAAATATTTAAAAATTTAAACTAAATTATAAAATAATGTTTTATAATTTGTTTTGTTAAATTGCTAAAAGTTTATTTTTATAAGTATATAAAATGTTATAATTAGTATTATTATATATTAAAAAGTTAAATTTTTAATATTAACAAAAATAGTACTTGCTTTTAGTTTTTAAACAAATATATTATTTTTAGCGTTTATAAAAAATATAATAGTTATAAAAACTATTTTAATTTAAAAAATATAAATAAGCTATTTTTTAACTTTAATAAATTTTACTAAAACTTTGTTATAAAAAAATTTATATATTAGCTTTAAAAAATTAGTAGTTATTAATATATTAATAAAACATTTAGTTATAAATAAAACTTTAAAAAATAAAATATTTACAAATTTAAATATTTTGTTTTTTAAAAATATTATATTTGTTTTTTAGTTTAAATTATTTACTATTTATACAAAAATAATATTTATAATGTTTTATAGTAACAAAATGTATATATGCTGTTTTAACATTTAAATTGCTTTTTTAATTAATTAAAAAACAAAAAACGTTAAAAATATAAGCAGTTTTTTTTGTAAAACTTGTTTTGTTGTTATTGTTTTTATTAATATAATTTAACAGTGCTTTATAAACAATTATTTTTTTAAATTTATAAAACTAATTAAAAATGTTAAAACTTTTTTTTTTAATAATATTACAAAAGTTTTATTTATTATAATTATTTTGTTTATTTAAATAATATTATATTTTTTAAGTAATAAAATTTTAACATTTTTTGCTATATTTTTTTTTAAAAGTTTTTTTACTTATAATAAACAATATATTAATAAATATATAAAAAACTTATATAATTAAAACAAAAAAGTAAAGCTTAAAAATAAAATATATAAAAAAAAAACATTAAAGCTTAAAAACAAAATATATAAAAAAAAAGCGTTAAAACAAAAAAGCTGAAATAAATAACAAAAAACGCAGCTTTTAAAAAAAAGTTGTAAAAAAAATAAAAAAAATAGTTGTACAAAAGTTGTAAAAAAAATAAAAAAAGTAGTTGTATAAAAGTTGTAAAAAAAATAAAAAAAGCAGTTATAAAAAAGTTGTAAAAAAAATAAAAAAAATAGTTGTAAAAAAGTTATAAAAAAAGTAAAAAAAATAATTGTAAAAAAATAGTAAAAAAAATAAAAAAAAAAGTTGTAAAAAAAGCTAAAAAAATAACACAAATATTCTGTTTTTTAAATAAGTAATAAAAAATATATTTATATATATAAAAAAAAATATAAAATATAATATATTTAAAATATAATTTATATTAATTTAATATTTTAAAAATTAATTATAATTTTTAAAATATTATATTTTAATACAACTTTGTTAAAACATTAATATTATTAGCTATTATTAACAAGTTTGTTATAATTTTATTTATATTTTTTGTTTTAGCTTTTTTAACTGCAAACTTTTTTATATTATTTTTTTTTTGCTTATAAAATATTTTAGCAAAAAATACAATAAAATTTATTATAAAAATATTTTTTAATATAAAAAATATATTTTTTTTTTTTTATGTTGTTTTAATTTTAAACTTAAATATATTAACAAGCTAGCTAAAATTATAAAAAAACAAAACTATTAGTATATTATTTACAATAATTATATTTTATATATTAATAGCTAATTTTAAACTTAATATTAAATTAAAACATTTTATTAAAATATCAATGTTTATAAAATTAATATTTAAATTAAAAGCTAAAACATTTTTATTAAAATGTTTTAGCAAAATTTCTAGCTTTATAAAAAATATATCCACTTTAAATATTATTTTATTGCTATTTTTATTTTTTTTATTTAATACTTCGAATAAAAATATATATATAGTAATAGTTTTGTTTGTTTTTTTTTTTAATTGCTTTTTTTTTATTTTGCTAGCTTTATTAATTTTAGCTATTTTAATATTTATTAAAAATATTATATTAAAAACTAATATAAACAAAGCTATATTTAAAAAATCATTATTAGTTATAAAAGTTTAATAATTTTAAGCGCTATTTATTTTATAGTTTGCTGTTTTATTTTTAAATAATAAACTTAATAATTTTTTAAAAGCTATATTTGCTATTTATTAAAGTACAGTATATAGCTAAAAAATCAATACTTATAACTAAATTAAATACTTATATATAAAATATAACTTAAAAAAAGATTTACTTTAAGTTTAATTAGTTTATAATATGTTATATAACTTAAAATGTTAAATTGCTGTAATAATAAATACACTAAAAAAACAAACAAGCTTTTAAGTAATAATATTTGCTGCTTTAAAGCTATACAAAAATATTAGTACAAAAAAAACTAGTAGTAAATATAAATTAGCATAAATAATACAAGTATAAAATAAAATCTAAAATTGCGATTTTAATAGTAAAATATTATATAATATTACAAATAACAAACTAATAAAAATGAAATAAAAAAAAAATAAAGCAAATATAAGCTATATTTATATATTAACTTTAATAATTTTATTTTATATAAGTTTAAAATTAAATATTTATTTAAAAATAAAATTAAATTTGTTTTTTTAATAAAAAATATTTTAAATATATTAGTTTAAAAAAAAACTAAAAAAAAAGTTGAAATAAGTACTAAAATAATTAGCTTAAAAAACTAGCAAAATAAATACTAACTAAATAAAAAAACTATAATGTTTAGCAAATATATATTTTTTTATAATATAACTATATATAACATTTAAAGTATTTAAAATATTTTAAACAATTGATTTAAAAAAAGTTCTAAAAAAAGTGTTATAACAAAAAGTTTACTTTTAAAAAGTATATTATATAAAATATAACAACTTATTAGTACTATATTATTTTTTAACTTTAATAAATATATAATATATATCAAAGTATTTAAAATTAAAAAAATTATTAAAATTAAACAAAAGTTTGATATATTAGCTTAATTTTTTTTATTAACATTAAAAAATATAATATAACTTATTAAAATATTTCTTTATAACAAAAAAAATAAGTTTTTAATAAAAAAATATAAATTTTTAATAAATAGCAATAATAAAATGCTTAAAAACTATATTTTAAACTATTTCAATTAGCTATATATTAAAACTTGCTTTTTTTTTATTTTTTAAAAAAATATAATTATATAACTAAATCTAAATAAATTTTTATAACAAAAAAAATAAGTTTTTAATAAAAAAAAATAAATTTTTAACAAATAGCAATAGTAAAATATTTAAAAGCTATATTTTAAACTACTTTAACTAGCTATATATTAAAACTTGCTTTTTTTTTATTTTTTAAAAAAGTATAATTGTATAACTAAATCTAAATAAATCTTTATACTAAAATTCAGCTTTTATATATTAATTAAATTTTTATAAACTTATAAATACTTTGTTAAATAAATAAAAGTTTTTATAAAAAAACAAGTTACTATATATTTTATAAAGTTGTTTTTTTTTATTTAAATATAATTAGCAGTTAATATATTGTACGCTTTAAACATGTTTATATATTTTTTAATATATATAATTAAAGTTTAGTTACATTAAAAATATAATAATATGTTATATAATTATTTAAATTTATTTTTTATTAAAAATTAAAAACTATTTTAGTTAAAACAACGCTATTTTTAATTTAACTTTTATTAAACTTTTATTTATAAATAAAACAAGTTATTTAAGTTTTTTTTTTTTTTTTTTTAGCTGCAGCTGCTTATTTAGCTTTTTTTTTAGCTTTTTTAGCAGCTTTTTTTTTTGCTTTTATTTCTGTTTTCTTTTTAGCTTTTTTTACTTTTGTTTTAACTTTTTTTTTAGCTTTCTTAATTTTAGCATCTGCTTTTTTTTATATTAGCTTTACTTTTTCAATTCTTTTTTTTTTAAAGTTTATATTTTTTTTAAACTTAGCTTTAGCTTTTTAAATAATAATAAAAACTTCTTTTAATGTTTTTTTAAATTTAAAGTTATTTAAGTTTTATTTAAAACAATTTACTAAAAAAGCCAGTTTTAAAATTGTAATAAACAATATAAAATTAAAGTTGTTAAAATTAACAACAAATTATATAATGTTTGCAATAAAGTCGAATTTACTATAATTACTTAAGTAATAACAATTTATTAAGTTATTAAATATAAAACAAGCTATAAAAAACAATATATTAACAATTTTAACTATATATTATTTATTAATAAAAACTAAAAAAATAAAAGCTTTTAAAACGTAATAAATAGTAAGCTAGTTGTAAAAGCAACAAATAATTTCGTATATAATTAAAATGTTTACTTTTTTGCAAATCTTTTTGTTAATTTCGCTTTTTGTAACAAGTTAACAAAAAAACTTCTATTATATAATTGTTTTATACTGTTTAAATATAATATTAAACATAATAACAATTATTTAGTTTATAAAGCGTTTTTGTTTAATTTTAACAAGTTTGCTTAAAATCTAGTTTAAATTGTTTATATTTTACAAAATCAAAAAAACAAAACTGCAGCAATAACAAAGATATAAATTAATATTTGTTTTTATAATATATATATTATAAATTAAAACATTTACAATTAATATAAAATTGTTAAATATAAATATAATATTAGCTTGTTTTTTAGTTGTATAATAAAACGTAATTATAAAAACATTTAAATCAAATAAATTAAACAAAATATATAATTTTTTATTGTTAAATAGTTAATATTACTAAATAAACAAAATAGCTTATATATTAAATATTAAAACTAAAAAAAACTTTTATTAAAAAATAAAATATATAATTAAATAATATATTTTGTTTTTTAGTTTTACTGCTATAATATATATGCTTGTTTATTTAATTTAAAAACAAAATATTTAAACACGCTAAATATTTTATTTTTTAATTATATAGCTATAATATATTTGCTTTTTTAGTTAAAAAACGAAATATTTAAATATATTAAATATTTTGTTTTTAATTTTTTTTTTAATATATTGTAGCAAAATAAAGTATAACAAAAAACAACTTACTGCTATAACTATAACGAATTTATTATAACAACTGCTTAAAACAACAAACTTTTTTTATTTTTAAACTTATATATATAATCGAAAATTTAAATAATAAAATAAGCTATAAACAAACTTTGTTTAATTATATATTAAAATTAACTAATATAGTTAATAAAAAAAACAACGCAGTAATTTTTTTTTGTTTTTTTGAAAATATAATTAATATTACTGTTATTAGTATTTACGATTAATTCGCAGATTTTTTAAACTTTTATTGCAATAAAAAGCAGCACTAGTTGCTTTTTTTTATTAAAACTGCTATTTTTATTAAACGTATTATTTTTGCTACTTTTGCTATTTTTGCTGTTTTTATTGTTTTAGCTATTATTGTTTTTGTTACAACTATTAGTTAATAAAAAAGCTTTACATTTTTGTTTTTTTTTTTTTTTTAAATATAAAGCTCAATTGTTTTTAAAACGCAATATTTTTTCGTTATTTAAATTTAAAGCTAAAATATTAAGCTTTTTTTAAACTTCAAAATTAAATATAACAAAATCTTTTTTATTTCAAATGTAGTTCTGTTTTTTTTTTTTTACAAATTTTTTATTTATAAAATTTTCAAACATTATATATAAACATTTTTAATAACGTTTGAACTAAAAATTATATGTAGTTTATTTAATATTATTTAAAACAACTTGTATTATAATAAACTTTGCATTAAAAATATTATTATTAAATAAAATTTAATTTTTGTTAAAGTTTACAATTTTTATACTTATATTTTAATACAAAAAAACTTGTTAATAAATAATACTTATTATAATGTAGCAAAAATTAAAGCTTTAGTTATACTGCTTTATAATTATTTAAAAAAATATAAGCAAAAATATTTACTAGCAATAACTGCTTTTAATATAAATTTAAATAAGCTTAAGTTTAAATAATAAAATATTAGTATTATTTAGTTTTTTAAAAAAAAACTTGCAAAAAAGTTACATAAACAAATATTTAATACTATTTATATTAATATATAAAGCAGTACTAAGCAAGTTATAAAAGTTTAATATATTTTTATATAGTTTTAATTTATTATAACAAAACAGTAAAAACGAAGTTTTTAATAGCTTTAAAAACTTTAAACAAAAATATTTCAACATGTTATAAAAGTAATTTATTAATAGCATTACTAAATAAAATAAAATAATATTATATTAAATAAAAGCAACTATTTAATATATAATATTTTAAAAGTTTTTAGCTATATAAACTTTATTAACAATTAACAAACTAAAATAGTACTATTTTAAAGTAAAAATAATATCGATTTTACTTTTTTTTTTTAGTTTTATTTGTTTTTTAAAACTTTTTTTTATTAAAATTTACTTTATTAAACTTACTTTAAGTTTAAACTTAATAAAATTATTATTATTAAACAAGCTAAATTTTTTTTGTTTTAATTAAATAAAGTTTTTAATAAACTGCAAAGTTTTTATAATATAACAATTAAAAAAAGTTTATATAAATGTTATAATAACTATTTAGCTAGTTTAAAAACAATTAATACAAACAAGTTTAATAAAAGTATTAAAAACAAAATATTTATAAATATAAATAAAATATTTCGTTTTTAAAAAAAATTATTTATTTTATAATTTTTTTTATTAATAATTGTTATTATTTTTTCTAAATTTTACTAGCTTAAAATTTAACTTTTTTTTGTATAATTATATTTAGTTTTGCTTTTTTTATATACAAAAAAAATGTTAAATATATTTTTAAAAAACTTTTATAAATGTTAAAAAGTTTAAACTGTTATAAAAAACATAGTAAAAACTAAATAAAAATAATATTTTAACAAACTTTTTATTTGTTTAAGTTTTATTTTTAAAACATAATAAGCTATTGTTTTATTATAAGTAATAATTTTGTTAGTTTTATATTTATTTGCAAAAAAAACAAAACATAAAAATATTAACATTTTATTTAAAAGTTCTACTATATTTACTAAAAAAAAAAAGTTAATAATAAACTATAAAACTAAAAAACAAAATATATTTAAATAGTTAAATATTTCGTTTTTTAAATAAAATAAAACTATATTTATTAACAAGTTAGTAAAGTTAATAAATAGCTTTATTATTTAAAACTATTTTTGTGTTTTTTTAGTTAATTTTAAAATAATTAATAACATTTTAAACTAAAAGCAACTTTTTTACAAAACTGCTAATTATTAATTAATTAATAACAACATATTTTTACTTTTAAGTTTTTGCTTTTTTAACTACTTGTATAATTAAAGCAGCATTATTATTAATAGTTTTATTTTTAAACTTTATTTTTGCAACTTTAAAAGTTTACTAAGCTATATTTTATTTAATTAAATTTTTTAATTTATTTTTATTGTTAATATAAACAATTGTTTCAATTTTAGCGCTTTTTTTGCTTTATATTAAAAATTTAAAATTGCTAATAATATTTTAACTAATTAAAACTTTCGTTTAATTATAAATATATTTGTAATTTATAATATTCAAATGTAGTAATTTTTGTAAACTTTTTATTGTAAGCAATAATAGCATTTATTTTTAAATAGCAAACAGCTAAAACAATATTTTCTGTTTTTTTTAAAAACTTTAAAACTTATAAAAATTAATAAAAACATTATTTATTAGTTTTTTTAAATAGTTTATTATATTATATTTTTTACAACTTTTTTATTTTATAAACTGTGATTTAATAGCTATATTAGCTTTAGTTATAAATTTAAAACTAGCTATTTTATTATTAGCTGCATTATAAGCAGCAAATTATTTAATGTTTATTTTAAAAATAGCATATATAACTTTATTAATAATAATAAAAAAAATAATAATGTTTTTATTTATATATTACTATTTACAGTAAAAATTACTGCTTAATCTATATTAGCAAAACTAATAATAAACTATTGCAGCTAATGTTTAATACTAGTTTTTTATAACAAAGCTAAAAATTATAAAGTAGCTATTGCTGCTACAAATATAAAAATAGTTCAAAAATATAACAAATAAGTTTTTTGCTGCTATTACTATTATATAGCTAATAATTAATAGTAAATAATTTTTATTAGTTAATATAATGTTTGTATTAAAAAAACTAAACATTTCACTTATTATTTACTAAGCTATTATATTATAAGTTTTATTACAGTTTATTAATAGCTATAGTTTATTGTTTATAAAGTTTAAAAGTATAACAACTTTAAATATTTTTATACTTATACAAATATTGCAATAGTTATAATATAGTTTTAATATAGCTAATACTATAAAAAAGTTAAAAACAAAAAACTATAACAGTTAAAAAACGAAATATTTAAAAAACTAAATATTTTATTTTTTATTTTTATATAAATAAAATATATAAAAAAAAATTATATATTATATATATTAATAAAAAAGTAAAACATATTTATATATATAAAATAAAACTAATAAATAAAAAACTTACTTTATAATTTATAACAAGTTATATTATAAACTTTAATGTTATATATTTATACATTTTTTACTTTGTTATTGTTATAAAAAATCTATGCTTATATTATTTTTACAGTTAATAACACTTCAACTAATAAAACTTTAGCTTTATTACAAAAAAAATATTAAATTAGCTAAAAGTTGTTTAAATAAGCAGCAAAAAACTCTTGTATATTTTTGCTTTAAAAAAAGTTTTTTTTTTTATAAAAAATTAGTAATAACTTAGTTATTTTATAAATATATTAATATATATATATAGCAAAAAATAAAGCATATAATAAAAAAAAACTTAAAAAATAAAATATTTAAAAAAACAAGCAAGCATTTTTAGTAAAAAAAAATGTAAAAAAAAAAAAAGTAAACACTTTTAAAAAAAAAAGTTATAAAAAATAAAAAAATAAAAAAAAATAAAATAAAAAAATAAATAAATATAAAATATTTTATTTTTTAATTTATTAATTAAAGCTAAAAATATTTAAGTATTAAAATAACTATATATTAAATATTTTGTTTTTTAATTAAATTTTTAAATAATAAAATAACTATATATTAAATATTCTGTTTTTAATATATATAATTAAATATAAAAAAATAAAAAATAATAACAAATAATAATTATTAATAATTAATTAGTTATTAATTATTAGTACTACAAACTTATAATATATTTTAAAAAAGTTTAACAATTTATTTATTTAAATATAAAAGTTGTTATAATTAAAAATTTATATATATATAATAAATTTAATATATATAAATAAACAAATATATAACTATTTATTATTTAATAATATATCAGCTTATTGTTATAAATATATAACTGTATTATTAAATAATAATTAGTTTATATATTAAATATATTGTTTAATAATTAATTAAATATATAATAAAAAAGTAAAAAAAAGCAAAAAATGCGATATAATATTTAATGTTTTTATTAAATATATAATAAAAAAATAAAAAAGTATAAAAAATATAATACAATATTTGATGTTTTTATTAAATATATAATAAAAAAGTAAAAAAGCGCAAAAAATATAATATAATATTTGATATTTTTATTAAATATATAATAAAAAAGTAAAAAAGCACAAAAAATGCAACACAATATTTAATGTTTTTATTAAATATATAATAAAAAAATAAAAAAGCGTAAAAAATGCAACACAATATTTGATGTTTTTATTAAATATATAATAAAAAAGTAAAAAAGCGCAGAAAATATAATACAATATTTAATATTTTTATTAAATATATAATAAAAAAGTAAAAAAGCGCAAAAAATGCAACACAATATTTAGTGTTTTTATTAAATATATGTAGTTAATATAAAAGAAATAAAACAGAATTTTAATTAAGTTAAATAAGTGCTTTAAGTTAATTTTAACTTGTAACTTGTTACAATTAACTATTTTATTTATTTATTTTTTTTTTTTTTTTATTACTTTTTATAATTATGTTAATATTTATAACAAAAGTAGCAACAGTAGTAACAGTTATAACAATTTAATATAACTAATTTAAATTTTTAAACAAAAGATTTAATTTAAATTTATTTTTATATAAAAATATAGCTAAAAAAAGTAGCATCGATATTTTTAAATAAAAAAGCAATATTAATTTTAAATATTAAACTATTACTATTAATTTAAATAATATAATTGTTTTGATATAATTATTAATATATTTTGTATAATATTTAAAAAAATATATATAAATAAAAATCGAAAGCAAATAGTTTATATAAATATTTATAATAAATTTTAATAGTTGAATATAATTAATGTTTATAAATATTAGTTGTATATTTAAACGAGTATTTGTTATAATAGTTAAATATAATAAAAGTATTAAAGTATATAAAAAAATGTTAAACGATTAAATTATATACATTTTTAAAAAATATAACAAAAACAATAAAAAAAAATTAAATAATAACATATTTATATAAATAGCTTTAATACTTATATTAATAAATATATTAAAACTTTAAATTATATAAATAAATTATTTAATATTATAATTAGTTATATTAAAATTAACAATATTAATATATATTTTAATATTTAAAATAAATAACTAAGTATTTATTTTTATTATATAAACAAAAACTTAAAAACTTGTATTTATTTTTAAAATTTTTATTATATATTTTATGTTTTTATTTATATATAAAAATTAGTTGTATAAACTTTTTTTTATTTACATTATTTATAATAATTTAATTAAAACAGCTTAATTTATTATATTTACTAAAATATAGCGATTTAACTAAAACTATAGCAATAAACTATATAATATATTATATAATAAAGTTTGAATTTTTGTTTCGATATACTGTTGACTTAAAATTATTAAAAGATAATATTATGCAGTATTTTTTTTTATACTAAAAAAAAGAGCTAAACAGTACTATTTCAATTATATTAGTTCAATATATAAATAAAACGAAATTTATATAATATTTAATAATTATTTTAATATAATAGTTAATTATAATTAATACTAAATTGACTGAACTATAACTACTTTTATATAAATAAAATAAAACAATTTAATAAAAATAATGTTTAAACTATTAAAAACTATAATTAATAAGCTTTAATTTATATAATATATTTTAAAATTTAGTTATTATAAAAAAATATTATTTTATATAATAATTATATAAATATATTTTAGTATATTTAAGTTTAAACTTGTTTTAATTAGTTAAAAATTTATATATAAAGCATTATTTTTTAATTTGTAAGTAATACTACAGGTTTTTTTTAATTAAAAAATAAATTATTATTATATAACAAATGTTTATTTTATTAATAGACGATATAATATTAAATATTTGAAATAATTATATAGTTATAACTTAAAAAAGAATTTTTGCCAAAAACTACAGTAATTGTACAATAAAAATAATAAAAATAACAAAAAGTGTTTTATTTGCAAAAAACTTAATTGTTAGTTTATTAACTACAGCTAATAAAAAAAGTTAAAAACAAAAAAGCAATATTTTGCTATATATAATATTTTAAAATAAAAAGCTCTATTGTATAAAAAATATAATATATTTATATTAAATTATAAAAGTAATAAAAACTTTTTATACAATAGTAAATTTAATAACAATTTAAATTTTAAAACTAAAAATAAAACGGTTTAATTTTTAATAAATTTAATATATTTTTATTATATAACAAAAAAAAATATATATACTTAAAATCAAACATTAATATTAAATAATTTTTATTTAAACAGTTAATATAGTACAAAGTATTAAAATATTTTATAAAATATTAATATAACTAAAGTTTTAACTACTAAAAAAGTTTAAACTAAAACTTTTATATAAAAAAACTTTTTTATACAAATAAACTAAACTTTAAACAATATAACAATTTGATTTAACAGTATTAAAAGTTTTAAAGTTATAAATATTATAACTATATTAATATTAATTAAACTAATTAAATTTTATATTTTAAATATACCGATTTTATTTTTATTATTATTACAAAATATAAATCAACTATATATTTATTTTAACAATATATAAAATATAATTATATAATAAAATAATATAACAGTATTAATTATATAAAAATAAAAACATTTGTTTTTTAATATTAACTAATTAAAAGCTACAAGTTATTTTATAAAAAAAAAGCTTTAAAAATTATATTGTCGATTTAAATATTTTTATATAAAAAAATTTATAAAACTATTATAAAAAGCTAAATATAATAATATTAATATTTTAATATTTTAAAAAATTAAAAAGTTTTGTTATTATTGTTAATTATATAATTAATTTTTAAAAAGATTTAAATTTTTACTAAAAAATAAATGCAATTTTAATTACAAAATTATAATTAATATTGTATAAATTAACAAATAATTAATTTTATATATAATTAATATAAATATTTCGTTTTAAATAGCTAAATTTTTAAAGTTTTTGTTTATATATAATATTTAAAATATATTATATTAATATTAAATTTTAATATATTAAAAATTATTTAATTATATTGTATATAATTTTAGTATAAATTTTTTATTTAAAAAATTTTGTAATAATGTATAACTAATTAAAGCTTTATATAAAAAAATATTTATTAAAATATATTAAACTGTTAAAAAAATTAAACGGGTATATATATTATTTTGTTATATATTTAATATTTTATATAAAAAAATCAATTATTATATAAATAAAAAAACAATATTGCAAATAGTTATAAAAGTTTTAAACAATATAGCTAAACTAAATAGTTTTATATTTATTTTATTAATTTTTAAAATTTATTTTAAAATTAATAATGATTTATTTTTTTTGTTAAAAATTATTTAAAAAGCAAAAGTTATACAAAAAACTATAAAAATATTAAAAAATATTTATATAAAAGTTAATATTAATTAAGCTATATAAACTAGAAATAAACTAATATTATTATATAAAGTACTTTTTTTATTTTTTTAAAATAAAGTTATAATATAAAAAAAACATAAAAACTAAACAAAACTATATAAAATTTCAACAATTAAAAATTATAACATTATAGTCGATATAATAAATAAATTAACTAAGTTCTATTATATATAAATTAAATTATATTATTAAAAAAAAACTATATTTAATTTATTATATAAAAAAAATAATCTTTTAATATAACTTTTTTTAAACTATTAAACAGTTATAACTATAATATAAAAACAAACTAAAAAAGTTATTTATATTTATTAACAATTAATACTTTATATTAAAAAAAGTTAACAATTATACTTTAGCTATATAACTAAAATAAAACAGTATAATTATTACATTTAATATATTTTTTAAACAATTAAATATAACTAAAATAAATATATTAACAAACTAAAGTATATTTTAATTTATATAATATAATTTAAATAAATATAACTAAATAAATTTTTTTTAAATTAAGCTTATATAAAAAATTAAAAGCAAAATAACTAAATTATATAAAAAGTTTAAATTAGTTATATAAAGTTATAAAAATAATAACAAAGTTTGAATTTTTATATAAATATTAATAATTTAATATATAAATTAATAATGTATTATAGTTTTAAAACTGTTATTAATTTAAAACTACAGTATATATATAAAACTATAAAATATTTTTTAAATATATATATAGTTATATAATAATTTAAATTGAAAAATTTATATTTACTTATTAAAAAAACTAAAAAATAAATATTTAATAAATATTATGTTTTAAATTATATAATTATTATATAAACTAATTAAATTAAAATTATATTAATATAAAATATATTATAAATATTATTGCTAAAAATTAAATATAAAAATATTTATATATAATTTATATTTATTATATATTAAAAAAAAACTTAATAAATTTATAATTATAAAATTTTAAATAAA
>MU378467.1:0-22325 GCA_022495175.1 Hypoxylon argillaceum | reverse complement strand
TAATTAAAACTTTTATTAAATAATTAAATAAATAAAAAATATAAAAACTTATTAAAATTTATAAAACTTATAAGTTTTATATATATATATATATATAAATAACTTGTATACAACTTTTTTAGTTATACTTTTTTTTATAAAATATATATATAAATTAATATAAAATTTTAAAACTTAGAAATAAATCTTAAATTTTATAAATTATTTTGAATTTTTTTACATATATATATATAAAGTTTTATTAATAATATAAACATTCAATTTATTAAAAAAATAATATAACTTTTAAATTTTTTTAAATTATTTAGTTTTAAATTTATTTTTATTATTAAATATAGCAACAATAACAATTAAAAAATTATTAAATTAATACTATATAATAAAATAAACTATTTAAAATTAAAATAACTTAAAAAATATAAAATGTTATTTAGCTATAAAACTTATTTATTATAAAAAAACAAAATTTTAATTAAAAATTATATATAAAAAATTAAATATAAAAATAAAAAAATATTTCGTTTATAATTAGCTTTATTTATGATATATTTAAGCTTTTTAAATATATTATTAACTTGTTTAAAAAATTAAATAACATTTAAGCTATAAAAAATAAAAATATTATTAGTTAATAATAATAAAACAATATTATTTTAAAAAGATTTATTTAAAAAAGCATTATTAAAAAAAAACTTAAGTTAAAAAATTGTTATAGCAAATATAAACTGTAAAAAAACGTTATAAAATAATATAAACATTAGTTTATTAACATTTTAATATTAAATATCATAACTTTTGTAATAGTAATATATTAAAACAATACTAAGTTATATAAAATGACTTTTTTATATAAAATAAACTTTATTATTGTTTAAAGAAATCTAAATTTAAAAAATTAAAAAAAGATTTTTAAAAAATAGCTAAATAAATAACGTTTATAAAATATTACAAATATTTAAATATATTTAATATAAAAAGTTTTAATTAAACATTATTATAAAAATATAAAATTAATTATTAAATTAAATTTATAAATAATATATATATAAAAACTTAATAAAAAGTTTTATTAGATTTATTATATCAAATTAAATAATATTAGTTTTATTTAAATAAAAAAGTAACAAGTTTTTAAAATTATATATAAATTATTAAAAATTAAATTTTTTAATATAAAAAAACTAATATTTATTATTTTTAATTAATAACACGTTTATTTATTTTTTAAAAATAAAAATTTATATTAAAGTAAATATAAAATAAATATTTTATTATATATATATAACAAAAAAATATAAATTTTTAATAATATTTTATATATAATATAAAATATATTAGTTTAATAGTTTATTTTTTAATAGTTTATTAATAATATTTTAGTTAAATATTTTAATATATTTTATATAAAATATATTTTATTCAAAATATATTTTATATAAAATATATTAATAATATATTAATATATTTAAATAATAAAGTTAAATTTAAACATTATATAAAAAAAGTTTTAAATAAATTATAAACTATAAAATTATAAATTAATTTAAAAAAATGTAAATTTTATATAATTAAAACTAAGTTCTTAAAATTTATTATTAATATTAATAAAATTAAAATAAATTTAATAAAAACTAAAGTAACTTATAAATAAAAACTATTTATAAAAAATAGCATTATATAAATTTAAAAAATACAGTTTTTTTTAAAGTTTTATAACTTTTATAAACAGTTTATTAAAAAGTTTAATTATATTATAAAACTAGTAATTTAATTAATAACTGCTATAGCTTGTTTTAACTAATTTGAAATATATTAAAAAGTGTTTAATTAATTAAAGCAAGCTTTATTATTAATTTTAATATTTTGTTATTTTTTGTTTAATATAAAAATATAAATAAAAATAAAAAGATTAAATAAAATAGCTACAAATTGTTTTTTATAAAAAAATAATTTAAAAAATAACTAATACTTTATAATATTTTATTTTAAAATATTTTATAAAGCTAAATTTAATTATAATATTTATAATGAAAAAATATTAATAATAATAAAAAAGCTTATTTATTAAAAATAAACTAATAAATTTATAATAAATTAAACTTTTTATAATAATTATTAACTATATAGTATTAAAATATTTTACTATTAAATATATATTAAATTTTTAATAAACTAAATAAATTAAGCTAATATTATATTATAACTTTGCAATTATTTATTAATTAAAAATTTAAAATATTATGTTAAATATTGTATTAAAATTAAAAAAATTAATTAAAAAGTTAAAAAAAAGAAAAACAAGTAATTTATAATAACACTTTTTTAACTAGTTATAACTTTAAAAAACTTTATTTTAATTTAGTTTATTTTATAAATAATTAAAATTTATAAATTAGTTGTTAATAAGCAGCTGTTTATATTAAATATATTTTTAATTAATATTTTATTATAAATTAATTATAAAAACTTTTTGTTAAAAAAATATAAAAGATTAATATTTAATATGTTATAAATAAACTATTAAATATTTAAAATTTTAATAATATATAAAAAGCAATTAATTATAACTAATATAAATAACTTATAAACAAAAATAATTTTAAAAGTTTATAATTAAATTTTAATAATTTATTTTAAAAAAAAAATAAAACTAACAAATTAATAACAAATAAATATTAATAATTAAAAATATTTTGAAATATTAATATATATAAAACTAATTGTTTTTATAAAGTTATTAAAATATTTTAAAATAAAATATTAAATAAATTATATTTATTTAAAGTTTTAAAATATTTTTAATAATATATTATTATTAATTTTAAAAGTTTTTTTAAAAATAAATTAAACAATAATATAATTTTTATTATAATAAATTATTTAATTAAATTTTGCTAAATTATATTATATCTTTTAATAGTTATAACAAAAAATATAGTTTAAATATATTATAACAGTTTTTATTAATTATTTAAATAGCTAAAGTTTATTATAAATAATTAAAGTTTTTAATTTATTAAAAATTTTATAAATAAGCTATTATAAATTTATAATATAAAACTAAGTTTTTTATTTATAAAATATTATAAAATAATAAAATAAATAAAAAATATATATTAATAAATTAATTAACAATTTTATTTTTATATTAATAACGTTTAAAATAAATGATTAAAAATATTATTAATTTTAAATAATGTTTAAACTATACTATTATATAATTTATTAAAAAGTTTTTTTTTTTGAAAAGTTATTATAAAATAGCTTATATATATAATTTTTAACTAAAAAAATAAAACAAAAACAATTATAAAACTTTTTATTTAAAAAAAACTTATTTAATAAAAACTATAAATATTTAAAAAATAAACTTATAAATATTTGTTTATAGTTAAAAATTAAATATAGAAAATATAAAATAAAATAGCTAAATAAGCTAATAAATATAAAAAAAAGCTAGATTTTAATATAAACAATTTTATTTATATTTTTTAAAAAAGAAAGAAATAAACTAACAGTTTAAATAACAAACTCGACTATTTTTTTATATAAATATTATATAAAATTTTAAAGTATAAAAATTAGATTTATTTATTAAAGCTTTTAAACTAATAAAAAAAGATATATTAATTTTATATAAATTAATTATAAAAATATATAAATATTTTGCTATTTAAACAAAAATATAAATGTTTAAAAAAAAAAGTTATAAACTTAAGTATTAATAATAAAAAATAAAAAGTTAAAAAAGTTTTATTTTTATAAATTTAATATAAAAATTATTTTATAAAATAAATTAAAAAAGCTAAAACTTAAATAATATATAATATTTTGTTATTAATTTTTATAACTTTTTATATTTGCTACAACAATATTATAATAGTTATTTTAATAAAATAAAACTATTTAAATAATTAAAATATTAGTTAAAAGCTTTAAAAAAAACTAAATTAAATTATAAAAATAATAATTATATTAAATTTAATTAAATATATTTTTACAAAGTTAAATTTTAAAAAGTTTAAATAGCTTATTAGCTTTTATATTATAACAAGTTTAAACTAAACTTTAAACAAACAAAAAAGTAATTATAGCTAAACTATATTTACTATATAAAAATATAATATATAAAAAATATATTAAAACATTTATTATATTTTATAATCAATATTTATTTTATTATATTAAAAACAAATAATAAATATATAACAAACAAATATTAAAACAATAAAAAAAAATATTTACGATAAAAAGAAAAACTTATATATAATCAAGCTTATTATTGCAATTTAATTTTTTTTTTTTTCAGTTTAATATTGTTTTTTAATATACAGTATTTTTATAGATGCTATATTAGCTGTTTTTTTTTTAGCTGTTACAATATATTTTTTTAAAAAAAGCTTATATTAAAAATATATTTTTTAATTTATATAAAACTATTTTTAATTATATACTAATACTTAATTAGTTTTTAATGTATTTTATAAAATATAAAAAGTATATTAAATTAAAATTAAACAAAAATAACTAAAAAATTAATAGAAAAATAAAAAAACTAATCGATTTAGTTTTTTATAAATAATATATTTATATGTTATATAACAAGTAAAAACATTTGAAATTAAAATATTATTATTTTGTTTAATTAGTTTATATTAAATAACTAATATTATATAAAATATTAAAATAAACTATAAAATATAAATGTTTTTAATTATTTAATAGTAAAAAAGATATAATTAAAAGTTTATTTTTAAATATATTTTTATATAAAAATAAACTAAATATTAAAAATAATCTATATTCATTTAATAATAGTTATATAATGATTATAATAAGTACTATATAAATAAAAAATATATTAAATATAATAATTTATTATATTTTTAATATTGCAACACTATTTTTTTCTTTAAAAACGATAATTATTTAAAAATATATTTTAATAATATAAAAGATTTAATTATATAATATAATAAAAAAACAATTTTTATTATATATAAATGAAAACATTTATTTCGTAATATAAGTTTATATAACGTTAATATATATTTTATAAAAATAAAACGTTAATAGTTATATTGCTGTTTTAAATGTTTTTATATAAAATATTCATATAAAATATAATATAAACTATTTAACTTTCAAAAAGATTTAAAAATTGTGTTATTATTATTGATTATATAATTAAATATTTCGATGGTTTAAATTTTTAATTAAAAACAATTGTAATTTTAATTATAAAGTAGTAATTAATATTATATAAATAAATAGTAAATAAGTTTTTATATTATTAATGCTACAATATTTTTTCAAACAGCGATATTTTTAAAATTGATATTTATATATAACATATAAAAAGTATTATATAAATATTAAATTAATATATATTAAAAACTACTAAATTATATTATTTATAACTTAAATATTAACTTTTCTTTTACAAAATTTTGAAACTATAAATAAATAATAAATATATAATGTTAAATAATATTTGTTAAAGTTTATTATATAATAAAAAAATAAAAAAAATATATGAACTATTTTAATATATATATAATATTTTTAAAATAAAAATAAATTATTATATAAAATGAAAGTTAATTTTATAAATAGTAATTAAAGTTTTAAACAATATTACAAAATTAAACAGATTTATATTTATTTTATTAATTTTTAATATATATTTAAAAGCTAATTAAAATTTACTTTTATTATTAAATATTATATAAAAAGCTAAAGCAATAATAAAAATAATAAAAATATTATATAAAAAATATATAAAAGTTAAAATTAATTATACAATTAATAAATATAATAGTTTAATTATATATAATATATTTTTTTTACTTTTAAAAAGCGAAATATTTATATAAAGAAAAAAGTAAAGCTAAAATAAACTATATAAAATTTAATCAATTAAAAAATTAAATATTATTGCTAATTTAATAAGTAATTTAATATGTTTTTAATATATATAAATAAAATTTTATTATTATATAAAAAAAAATATAATTATTAAAAAACTAAAAAATAAATTTAAGAAAAGTTTAATATTTTTAAACTTTTATTATATAAAAAAAGTGCAGCAAATTAAAAAAAAAAAAACCAAATATATATATAACTTTTATATAATAAATTAATTATAGTTTTTTTACAATAAAAAAATAAAAAATATATATATAAGCAATAAAGCTATAAAAAAACAGCATAATCAATATATTTAAAGTATTATTTAAAAAATTAAACGTTATTAAAGTTAACAACTTTGTTATATAAAAAAATATTTTAATTTATTAAATATAACTAAATAAAATATAAAAATAATTCAATTTTTAACTTTTATTTTATATAAAAAGTTAAAAACACAACAACTAAATTATATAAAAAGTTAAAACTTGTTATATAAAAGTATAACAATTAAAAAAAAAATTTAATATTTATTTAATTTTTAACTATTTAATAAATAAATTAAAAGTTATTACTATTAATTAAATTTTTTCTAATTTATAACTATAATATTTTAAACAAACTTTAAAATATTATATAAATATATATATAATTAAAAAATAAACTAGCAAAAGTTTTTTTATATAACTGTTAATTAAATTAAAATCTAAATATTTCGAAAATATTATTTTGAAAATTATATTAATTTAAAATATATTATTAATATTATTGCAAAAAGTTCGACATATTTATGTTTATATATAATTTATACTTTTTATATATAACAAAATAAACTAATAATTTTAATATTATAAGTTTTTAAATACACAATATATTTAATTTTATTATATTAAATTTTTAGCAAAAAAAAATATAAATTATAACAAGCTAGCTTTTATATAAAATTAAAAAAAAAAACATTTTAATTAAATTATTTAATTAAATTTAATAATAAACGAATAATTTTATTATATAAAAGTAATATAATTTTAATTTTAAAAGGTTAAAGTAATTAATTAGTTTTAATTAATTATTATATAAAAAATGTTATTTAAAAATATATTTTATAATATATATTAACTAAAAGCTATATTATATATAATTTGTTAATAGTTATATAAACAATTAACTTTTAATTAAATATTATTAAAAATTTAAATGAAAAAATTTAATAATAAATAAACAGTTTTAACTATAAATTAACTTTTATATTATTAAATTTATATTATATAAAGTTGTTTATATTTATTAATAAATTATTTATAAATAATATAAATAAAATTTTATAGTTTAAATTTTTTATTGTATTAATAATAAAACAATATATAAACAATAATTTAAACTTTTAAAATTATTAATAATATTATATATTAAAATTTAAATAAATATAAAAAAGTTATTTAAAATATATTTATAAATAAACTATATAATATAGTTAATAGTTTTAACAATATAATTACTTTATATATAATAGTGTAATAAATTTTAACTATATTAAAAATTATTTTAATTTTAGCAGTTTTTTGTTTAAATTTAAAATTTTTATACAACTGTTTAATTAAACTTAAAACAATATAAAAACACTAACTTATAATTAATATTGTTTTATTTATAAATTATACAAAAAATTTTTTTTTATTAATATATTTATAAAACAAAAACTAAATTAAACATTTAAAACTTCAAGATTTATTAATAAACTTATTATATAAATTTGTAAAAAAGCAACTACTATTATGCTATACTGTACTATATATATAGCTAATACGAGCTAAATATTAGCTAGTTAATATTTTAAAAAACACAGTATATAAAATTAATTTTTAAATAATAGTAATTTATTACAACTACGTTTTAAAATTAGCAATTATTTTATAAAATAACTATATTTATATTATATATTATAACTTTTATACTTTTTTATTTTTATATTAACTATTATAATATAATAGTTAATAAATTAAAACATAAAATAATCAAATTATAAACTATTATATAATTAAATAATAGCTATAATAAATTAAAAAAAAACTTTTTTAATAAAAATATATTATTAAAAAATTAATAAAATCTAATATTTCCATTTAAAAATATTTTATTTTTATAAAAACAAACTTTTATAAAACTATTAATTATTATTTAATAATTATTTATTAAACAATATTATTTTAAATAATATAACTAATAAATTAAAATATATAACTAAATATATAATTAATTAATTTATTTAATTTATAATTATAAAAAATTTAATTAAAAAACTATTATAGTTAAAATCAAGGTTGTAATTTGAGTTACTCAAACTTAAGTTTAAGTCTAAAATTTAAGTTTGAGTTAGTCAATTAGCTGACTCAAACTCAATTAAGTTAGTTAGTTAGCCGACTCAAACTCAAACTCAAATTTGAGTTTGAGTTAATAACTCAAACTCAAAAAAAATACCTACTTTAATTTAAAAGCTAAAATATAACAATAAATATAATTAAATATAATAAATCAAGCTTTATATAAATATAATTGGTTTTTTATTATAAAATTAAAATTGAATTTTTAATTATTATTTTAATTTTTTGAGTTAGTTATTTTATAAACTCAAACTTAACTGAGTTAGTCAGTCGGCTAACTCAAACTCAACTGAGTTAGTTAGTTAGCCGACTCAAACTCAAAAAAGTGGGTCTGAGTTAGTCTGAGTCTGAGTTAGTCTGAGTTAGTAACTCAAACTTAAAAAAAAACTCAGACTCAAATCACAACCCTGGTTAAAATTAAAAATTAAATTATTATAATTAAAAAAAATAACTAATTAAAACTAAAATATAACAATTTAATATAAATTATTTTAATATTAAATTAAATATTATAAAAGATTTTAATTAATTAATAATTATATTATAAAATTTAAAACTATTTAAATTAAATATATAAATTATTTTAAAAAACTTTTAAAAGTTTATTAAAAAAATATAAACTTTAAATTATTTAAATATATTTTTTAAATATAATTTATAAAAATTTATTAAAACAAAAATAAAACTTTTAAAAACTTTGTTTTAAAATAACAAAGTTTAATATATAAATTAAAAATTAAAAATTAATTAAACAATAATTTTAAATTAATATTTAACTATTAGTATAAGTTATAAAAAAAATATTTTAAAAATATTTATTTTATAATAAATTTTATTAAATAATATAATAACAGTATTATATAAAATAAAATAAATAATAAAATATATAATAAATAAATAAACTATTTAAGTTTATTTTTAAACTATTATATATTAAAAATATATTAAATAAATATAATTATATTACTAATATTTAATTTAGTAAATTTATTTCAATTAAAAATTAATTATATAAATAAAAAAATTATTAATAAAATAAAAATTATAACAAATTATAATATATAAAAATAAATAAATGATTTTTTTGTTTTTATTATAACAAATTTAAATATTTATTTAAAAATTATTAAAAAAAATATTATAATATATAAATAGCAAATAATTAAAAAATATATAAAATTTAATTGTTTATATTAAAATATTTTAAATAAATATAAAATATTAAAATTTGTTAGGTCTGTTAAGAAGACTTCTTTAAGAAAGCTTTTTGAAAAAGTTGTTGAAAGGGAAGCTATTTATGCCCTTCGGTTGCCCTGTTTTTGTGGCATAGCGACTAGTTAATAAAGTTTGTAAAAAATGCATTGTTGTCGACTTGAAATTTTTTAACAAAATCGTTATATTAGACGTTTATTTTTTATTAACTTAAAAAGCTATAATTGCTAAGTTATATAGCTATACTTATATTATAGTAGTAAACTGTTTTAAATTTTTTTATTAGTTTTTAATTTAGCTAAAATATATTAATTAAATAATAATTGTTTTTTTATAAAAGCTTAAAGTATTTAAAATTATATTAATAAACTTTTAAAATAGCTCAAAGTTTATTTAATAGTTTATAAATAATAAATTGTTGTGTTATATTTAATACTTATTAAATTATATTAACGATATTATTATTTATTTTTAAACTATATATAAATATATTAAACATGTTATTAGCGTTTTAAATATGTTTAAAAGTATTAAATTAAGTTTCAAACTAAATAAATGTTTCGTTAGCGATTTTTTTGTTTAATTATTTAATTTTACTATTAATAGTTTTAATATAACTATTATTAAAAACTAAGTTAATATAATTTATAAATTAACTTAGTTAACAATTTTAGCTATATTAAAAATATATATTAATTTAATTAACTGTTTATAAAAATTTATTTTTTAGTATTAGCAAAACTTTTTTTTATTATAAAAATGTAAAATTTATTTATTTGTTAAAAAATATAAAAACAAAGCAATTTTTAAAACTATAACTGTTTAAAAATAATAAATTGCTAAAATTATTTTTGATTTAACTATATAAAAAAAGTTAATTTTTTAACTATTATAAATATAGTTTATTAATATAGTTTATTTTATTTATTCAAACTATTAATAGTTTTTTTTTATTAAACTCGATATTTTTTACAAATGTAAATATAACGTTATAATTCTTTATTTTAATAGCATTTAAAATAATTAATATATTTTGATTAATTTTATATAACTTATTTTAGTTTTAAGCAAAGTTTTAACTAAAATAAAATTAAGTTACAATATTATTAAACTAGAAGTTTTTGACTTAATATAAAGTTATAAACAACTTTAAGTTTAAATATAATTATATATTATGTTTGTTATAATATTTACTAATTATAAAATTATTAAAAGCATTATTAATTAAACAAACTTTTAATTAGTAAATATAACTAAATTAAAAATAAAGTTTATTATAATATTGACTTATTTTTTTTAATTTAGTTTAATATTTAATATATTTTTAATAAAATTATTTTAATTTTTAATATATTATTTTAATTTTTTATTTTATTAAATTTATTAAATAAAGCTATGTTATAAAATTTAAAAGCTAATATATTAAAAAATATTTTTAATAATTTTAATTATATAACTAATATATATATTTTCATTAATAACTAATAATAAAAAAAGTTTGTTTAAAAATATTTAAATAATTTATAATTTATTAAAATAGTAGTAAAATTGTAACAATAATATCAATTATTAACAAACTTTACTATTAAAAATAAACTAGCTATATTTTTTTTTATAAACTTAATAAATATAAATTATTTTATTTTATATATTTATAAAATAAACAACAACTTTATATTTTAATAATATATTAAAAAAACGTTTTTAAAATAGTTTACAATAAACAACATTATTTTAAACTTAAATATATATTTTATAATTTTTAAAACTTTATTTTTTATATGTCGGTTGGCTGTACCATGGTAGTACTGTACGACCGAAAGTCGTACGCAAAGCGGTAGCACTAGGGATTTATGTCTTCAAAATGCTACAATTTCTAAGTCTAGAATATAAGTAGTGTGGGCTACTATACAGGTTATATAGGCCTGTACACGTCAGGTGACCTGTAGGTCACATGACTTGTAGGTTAAGTGACCTACAGTCAACTGGACTAAAGTCCAGTTGACTAGGCTGTCTACTATACAGGCTGTACAAGTTGTACAAGTAGGTTGTACGCACGAATATAGTTCCAACATTATAATTTATTAAAATAAATTTTCAATTATATTAACTATTGTTTATAATATTTTAAATATATAACAAATAAACAAAAAGTATTAAATAAACTTAAACTTATTTACAAACTAGCTATATTATATTATATTATTATTATAAATTTTATTATCGGACTTTTTTATATATTATTAAGTAATATTCTTTAAGCTATAAAAAAAATAATATTTATAATGTTTTATTAATAGTTATATATAAATTTTTTTTAAAAATATATATTAATACTAAGTAAAATAATTTATATAACTTAAAACTAAATAACAATATTTATTAAACTGCTGCTTTTATATAACTAAAAAAATATTTTAAAAAATAATTTTAAGTTTATATTTACATTTTAACAAATTTTATAACTATATATAAAAATAGTTTTAAAAATATTTACTAGCGATTATTTATAAATAAATAGTTTTAGCAAAAAATAAAACTAAAATATCGAAATTGCTATTTATTATTATGTTATAATAGAATATAATATTTTATAAATCGATATTATTGCAATATTTTAGTAGAATTTTAATAATGCAAAATTTTTAATTTTCAACTATAGTTTAAATAAATTAATTTTAAACTTTTGTTTTTAAAGTTTTTTATTAATACTAAAGCTTTTTATTCAATTTTTTAATTTTTAATTTTATTGATTTATATATTAAAAAATTATAAAAATAATAATTAATTTTGTTATAGCTAATATTAAAATATAATACAATAGTAAATCTAATTTTATTTAATTTAAAATTAGTAATAAAATTTATTTATAACTTTATAAAAAATATTATTTATTAAATAAACTATTGCAAAAATAGTTTATATAACAAGTAGGCTTTTTTACTATAATTTGCAAAATTAACAAATTAATTTATAAATTTAATTTTTTATAACATTAATATATTTATTACATAGTTTTAGTTATATATTTGTTTTTAATGCTTAATAATTGAAATTTATTTAGTAAATAATACTAGCTATTTAAACAAATTTTTTTAAATAAAAATAACAACGATTTTATTTTTTATAAAATTAAAGCTTTATTATACCAGTGTTTATTATATATTAATAAAAAACTTTCGTTAAAACATTTAGTTAAATAAAAAAATTATACAAATTAATTTAACAAATAGTATTTTTAAATACTATTTATAAAAAATGCAGCTAATTTTGTTTTTAAGTTTAATAATAAATATTTGTTAACTTTAAAAAATTTAAAAACGAAAAAATAAACAAAAACTAACATTATTACTAAAATAGTTTAAATAGTATAAATTAATTAAAAAATTATTAAAATAATATTAAAAACAAATATTATAATTGTTTTAAAAAAATACTAAAAAACTAACCCATTTTTATTTTTAATAGTGTTTGCTATATAAACAATATAATTATTTATTTATATTAGTTTATTTATTTTGAAAATTTGTTAATGACTTTAGTTTTTTTTCTACTGCTATTTTTAAAATGTTTTTTTTAAAACGTTTTTTTCGAAATGCTTTTTAATACACTTTTTAAAACATAAGTTAATATAATATTTGTTATACTTGATTTTTTTTATACTATAACTAAATTTATTAATTATATATTTTAATTTAAAATTTTTGTTATTATTTTAAATTTTTTTTTTTATAATATTATAGCTAAAATATATAATGCTATTTTTAGTTATAATTATAAAATAATTATATATATAAACTTTAATTTATTTAACAAATAAGTTAACAATTCAATTAAATAAAACCTTTGTAAACTAATTGTTCATTATAAAAAAAATATTTATATAATTGTAATTATTTATAAATAATAAAAAGTTTAAATATAAATTAAAAATTTGTATTATAAATATGTTTATATTATTAATTAAATTTTTAATAATAATTTTAAGTTTTTTATAAACAATGTTAAATTTAAAAGTTATAATTATTAATATAACTAATTTGTTAATTATATATTAAAAAGTTTTTTTTATTTAATACTTTATTTAATTTTTTTTATAATTAAAAATACTATTTATATATTAATATATATTACGCTTAATTATTAACTATTTAAATTTAAGCTATATATTAAACTTAAATAAAAGTTAAAAGCTATTGCTTAAATATATATTATTAATTAATATAAACTTATTAAAAATTTTATAAATATTTTTATAACAGAAAAAATCGAAACATTTTATGTTTTTAGTTTTATTATTTATTAGTTTAATATATTATTAAATATAATTAAATATTTACTAACTAAAATAAAATAAATTTAATTAGTTATAAATAAAACTAAATATAAAACATTTAAATATTAGTTTAATTATTATTAACTATATATAATAGTTTTAAATAATAAACTAATATTATATTTGTTTTTTTTTAATTAAAGAAATTTTTATAGCAAAACTATTTTTGTTGTTATATTTAAATATAAGTTATATATGCTTATTATTAAAGTTAACTATAACTATTTTATTACTATTAAAAAAGCTATTTATTTTTTTTAAATATAAAGCTTTTATTAAAATAGAAACATGTTTGCGTTTTTATAACAACTAAGCTTTTTTTAAATATAAAGTTTTTTTTAATTAATAAATATTTTATTACTATTATAACAAAAAAGTTTTTTTTTATATAAATAACTAATTATTTAAACTTTTAAAATTAAGTATAATTTTAATTAAATTAATAATATCGATTTTTTTAATATAGTTTATTTAATACTATTTTGCATAAAAATAAATTATTAAATAAGTTTGCTATTATAAAACAATTATACAACATTTGCTTTATACTTTATATATATATATTTTAAACTTAAATAAAATTATAGCTTTAAAAAAAATTTCTTTTTTATTTTTAATACAATTACTTTTTTTATTTATATTTATAAAACATTATATTAAATAGTACTTTTTATTTATATTTTATTATAAAAACTAAACTAAACTAAATTATATTAAATTATTATTTTAATTTTGTTTTATTATAAAAACTTATTTTAAACTTTAATTAATAAGCTATTAATTAATTATTATTAATTTTAACATATATATTATTAATATATTAAAAACAATATCATTTTTATTAAAGCAAGTTTTTATTAGTTTTTTATATATTTTATTAAATTTTAAACTTTATAAGTTAACTAGTTATATTATATTGTTATAAAAATATAAACTTAGTTTAACTAGTTATAACTTTTGTACAAAAATACAACAAATAAAGCATAAACTTAATAATACATTTTTATATTTTAATTTTAGCGCAAATATAACAGATTATTTTTTTAGCTAATTATATATAATATAAAAACATAAAATGACTTTTTTTTTTATTTTTATTATATAAACTATTTTATACGCTTTTAATAGCAAACATATTTAAAAAACTACTTTTTAAAAACATTTTAAAAACTATTTTTCTATTATTTAAACTTATTATTAAATTTAAATTATATATTAATTTATTTAATTAATAGCTGTTAAAAATAGTAAGCGTTAATTTTAATATTATTAAACTATTTAATAAATTTAAGCTAAATTAATATACAATTAAATTTTCAAACAAAAAAACTAAAAAGTAAAAATAAACTTATAAAATTTTTAACGATTATATTATTAAATTAAGTATAAGTTTTAAACATATTAATTAAAAACTTAAAAATTTTATATTTATATAAAATAAATAAAAATTAAACAAAACAAATAACGTTGTTATTAAAAAATACAAAAAAATAAAAAACTTAAAAAAAACAAACAAAACTATTTAGCAACTTTGTTTTAAATATAAAAAAATAATTTAAAATTTTTTTTAAAAAACTTTTTATTTTTATTTATTTATAAAAGTTATAACAATTTTAACTTAAATAATTTAAACAAATTAAATAATAATATTAACAAATTATGTTAATATTATTTATTAAATTTATTAAGCTTTTATAATTTTAAAAAATATAATAAATATGTTATTTTTATAATTTCAATATTTATTTTGTTTAATAATAACAATTATTTTAAATGTAAAAAAATAAAAAGATTTAATTTTATTTACAATAATTTTAATAATATAAAAACAATAATTAAAAGTAAAAACGTTATTTATATAAATATTTTTTTATTTATAAACAAATTAGCTTTATTTTTTAAAAACGAAAAAACTAAATATATTAAAAAAAAACAATTATTTTTTTTGTTTTAAATGTTATTAACAAAGCTAAATATAATTTATTAAAACATTAAATTAAATTTTATAGCATATATTAAATATTAAAACTAAAGCTTAAATAAAGTTTTAAAAAAAATAAAAAAACGTTTTGTTTTAAACTTTAATATTGCTATAAAACAATTTAAAAAAAGTTGTTTAATATTATATAACATATATTGCAACAAATATACTTTATTACAATTTATATAAAAAAAGCTTTATTATATAAAAGTTATAAAAATTTTTAAAAAAACCAATATTAATTTTTATAAAATAATAACATAAATTTATAATAGTATATATTTAAATATTAAGCAATTTTTTAAAGTCTTTTAATATAATAAAATAATAAAAAAATATATACTTAAAATTAAAAAAGTTAAAAATAATATATAAAATTTAGCTAAAAAAATCATTAAAAAAAAACACATTTTATTTCAATTTTTTTTATATTAATTTTATATTATTATTATAACAATTTAGTTATTTAATATAAAGTAATAAATTATTTAATTTTTAATAATTTTTATATAATAGTTTTTATAATTGTTTTAACAATTATTTAAATAACAAATATAAAAACAGCTTATATAATAACTATTAACAAAATTATAGCTATTAATATAACAATAATTAAAACTAATATAGTTTTAATTATAACTATAATTATAATTATAATTACAATTATAATTATAACTATAATAAAAATTATAACTATAATTATAACTATAAACAATTTAATTGTAGCAATAACTAAAACAAAAAAAACAGCAACTATAATAAATATAATATAAAAAGTAACTATAATAATAAACAAAAAAACAAAAGCTATAAAATATATTTTATATAAAATAATAAAACTTAGTTTATTAATTATTATTTTTTAAATAATAAATAAAATAACAAAATATTTAAAATGTTATATTAGTTAAATTTAAATTTTATATATTATAAATATTTATAAAAATTTAAATTTTTTAATAAAAAAGTGCAACATTTATACAAATATTAGCTTAAAATAATATTAAAAAAGCTTAAAACTATTTTGCTGTTTAATTTAAAAAAAAACTTACAAATATTACAAGCTTATATTATTTTTATTTAATAAATTGTTTAATTATTTTAAACATTATAAATTAGCTAAAAAAAAACTAATTAAATATTGATATAAAAAAATATAAAAGTTTTAAAAAATAAGTCTTTTAAAACCACTTTATATATATTTTTAATATTAAATTTATTTAGAACTAACTTATATTAATAAATTAAATAAATAAAAAAAGCTTTTAAGTTTTTTTTTTTGATTTAATTTTGCAAATTTATTTTTTTTAATTTATATTATATTTTTACATACTTAAATATAAATATTACTTATAATAAACTATATTAAATAATATAATAAGTTTTATAATTAAATAACTTTATATTTTTAATTTTTTTTTTTATTAATAAATAATATATTATTTGTAATATATTATTAAAAATATTTTATTTAAATTAAATTTTTATTAATTAAACATTTCAACTTTAATATATATGTTATAACAAAGTTTTTTACTTTTTTAAATAATATATATATTTTTAATATTATATTATTTTGTTTCAATTAAATTTTTATTATTTAAATATAACAACTAATTAAATTTAACAAACTTTTTGTTTTAAACAATTAATTATTATTAAAGTTTTTATAAATTAATATAAAAATTCTCATACATTTTTATATTTTTATATATTAAAGCAGTTATATTAACTTTTTTTAATTATATTTAATTATAGTTAATATTTATAATATTTTTAATTAATAGCTTTTTAAATATTAATTTATTTTATATTTAAATAATAACAATTATATTAAAATTTTATTATATATAGTTAAATTTAGTTTTATTACTTTTTTTTTATTTTTTTTATACATTTTAAATTGTTATATATTTGTTTTATTAATTAAATAATTTTATATAGTTTATTAAATTATATATATATTTATTTAATTAATAATTAATAACTAAATGTTTTTATAAAATTTATTTAACTTTTATACTTTATATTTTTAAAAAATGTTTTTGTTTTATTTTTTTGTTATATTAATATAATTGTTTTATTATTTTATTTATTTTGTTATATTATTTTATTATATTTTGTTATATATATTAAACAAAAATATAAAAGAATATATTTATAAAAAAAAACAAAAACTTTTTTATAATTAAAAAGTTTTATTTATTTATTACTATTAAAAATTTTATATTAAAATTAATTAAATTTAATATAATAAAACTTTTATAACAATTTAATTTTTAATTATAACTAAAACTTTATAACAATATTATTTTAATATTTTAAAAGTTTTAAAAGTTTTAACTTTTATATTTATAATTATATATAAAGTAAAATTTATAAACTATAAATAATATATTATTTAATATTAAAACAAATAAAAATATAAATATTAAAATAAAAATAATACTTTAAAAGTTTAATAATAACTGTTATATTTAAAAATATTTTTAAAACAAGTTTAATAATTAAAAAAAAAAAAACTATAAAATAAATAAAATATTTAATATAATATATAAATTTATAACAAATAAAAAAAATGTTTTTGTTTTATAAAATATAATAAATATAGTTATAAATAATATATAAGTAATAATAACAAAATTTATAATTTAATAATAAATAATTGTAAATTTTATAAAAATTGTTATAACAATAATAAAACTAGTTTTTAAAATATTAATATTAATTATAAATTATAACAGCTTAATTAATTGTTTTAATTATATTTATAATAGTATTACTATTTTGTATATATTATTTGTAATTATATAGCTTTTATTTTTATTTATAAATAAGTTTTATAAAAAAGCAAACTTTTTGTTATAAAAAACGCTTTAAAATATAAAATATATTTTATTATTAATTTTTATTTTAAAAATAAATTTAAAAAAACTTGCAGTTTTATAAGTACTAAAAAAGTATTTTTTTAAAATTTTGTTAATATTAATAATAAAGTTTATTAAATTAATAATAATTATTATAAATATATTTATATAATATATATTTATAATATTAAATAATATGTTTTTTTTAATTATAACTATTTTATTTATTTAATTTAATATTAAATTATAACTATTTATAAAAAAGTTATTTAATAAACTATATAATAACATTTTATATAATAGTTTATTATAATATTTTATTATATATTAATATTAATTATAATTTTTAACTTATAGTTGCAGTTGTTAATAGTACTAAATATTTAAACACTAATATTAATTGTTTAAAACTTTTAATTTTAAAAAAAATTTTAATAATTATAACAAAAACAATAATAACAACTATAATTTATTAAATTACAACTTTAGCAGTAATAAAAATAATATGGTTTATTATAAATAGTATTTATATTTAAGTTTATAAAAATATAATATAGATTAAAAAGAATAAATTTACAAAATTAAGTCAAAAAAAAAAAACTTAAAAGCTCTTTTTATTTATTTAATCTATTAATATAAGCTAGTTTTAAATAAACTTAGTACTAAAAATATATATAAAATAGTTTTAAAAAATCTATTTTTTAAAACTTTTATACTTATTTATATTAAATACTACTGCATAAAAAAAATCGTTGTTTTTAACGACTATATATAATATTTATTAATTCTGATTTTTTAGATATTTTTAAGTTTTTTAAGCTTTTTCGATTTAAAAAACTAAACATTTTTTTTTTTAAATCTAATACTTTTTAATTAATGCTTTAATGTTGCAAAATTATTATTTCAATTGTTACTAGTTATTTTTATATTTATAGCTCTTTTATTTAATTAAATAGTCAAATTTATTTTTAGATTTATTTATATAACTTTTTAAAATAATTTTAACTTTAAATAAATTATTTTTTTTATTAAAGTTTTATTTGTTGTAAATAAACTTTAGTATAAAAATTTTATAATAAAACAAGTTTTTTTTTTTTATATTAAATAATAAGTATATAATAAAAATAACTAAATATATATTAAAAGTTTTTAAAAAGTTTAGTTTATATATTAATTAATTAACTTTTTGTTTAATTTTTTATAATTTAGTTTATTGTTATAAATATTTTTAAAAAAGTTTATTAAATAAATAATAGCTATTATAAAGCTTTAAATAAACTTTATTATTAACTTTAAACTTTATTAATTTATATTTATTATTATAGTATTATTTTATTTATACTGCTGTAAAATTTATAGCTAGCTTTATATTTTTATAAAAATGCTATTTTATAAAACAAATGTTTTTAGCTATATTGCTTTTTTAATTTATTTAAGTTAAATAAAACATTGTTTAGTTTTAAAAATTAAAAGCTAAATAATTGCTTATATATATATTATTTAAATTTTATTGCAGTATAAATAGCATATTTATTCAATTTTTTTTAAAATATATAAATTTATAATATTAAATAACTATTTTTACAATTTAGTTCTTTTTTTTTAATAAACTATTGCTTTAAAAGTAATATATTGTAATTATAAATAATTTTGTTTTAAAACTTTTTTACAATTTTTTTTTAAAACTACAACGTAAACTTTTAGTTATAATTAAAAATAATGTTATTAAGTACTTTTTAATTAATTAATAAAAGCTGCTTAATTAATACTATAACTTAATATATAATAATATATATGCTATATTTAAAAATAAAAAGTATATATTTAAATATAATATAAATTATAAATATTAATATATTATAGTTTAAAAATTTATTTAAATATTATAAAATAACAATTATTAAAACTATAAATAGTTTTATAATAAAATTTATAACAATAGTTTTTATTAATTTTATATTTTTTAAATAAATAAGTTAATAGTTTTTTAAAAGTTTTTTTTTATTTATATTATATACTTTGTATTTATTACAAAACTTTAAATATATTTAAACTTGCTTTATTTTAAATATAATTATATATAGCTTAAGCTTTATTATTATATATTTATATTTAAAATAATATTTATTGTTATATATTATATTTAAAAATTTATTAACTTGTTTTTTTTAAAAATATAGTTTATATTTTTTTTTTGTAATTTATATTATATAATAACTTATTAATTATAACAAATAAATAACTAAAATATAAAAAGTTTATAATATTTTTGTTATTTTTATAAATAGTTTTTAAAATTTTATAATATTTAAAATTTTTATTATAGTTAGTTATAAATTTAAATTTGACTTTTTTATTTATAATTGTTTTTAATATTATAAACTATATTTAATTAAAAACTAAGTTTTTAATAAATTGTTAAACTTTATTTTTAATATTTATTAAATTAATAAAATTTTATAGCTAATTTAATATATTAAAAACAAAGTTAAAACATTTAAATAAATAATATGTTTATAGTTTATATTATAACAAATAAATTAATATATTTATAAAATGTTTAGTAATATAATTTATTAAATTTATATTTAAATTAATTTAATTGAAAATGTTTTTAATAATATAATAGTTTGTAAATATAACTATTAAATTATATAATATTTTTATTATAATTTTTAAATGTTTATATATTTATATAATATAAGCTATTTTTATTTTTAAAAAATTATAATATATTTTTAACTAAAATATAAAACAACTAAAAAATATAACTAAAAATATTTAAATATTAAATATAACTAAATCAAGCTTTTATATATATTTATTTATATAAACAAAATTTTAGTTAAATTATAATAATATAATATTATATTATTATAAATTAATGTTTATATTGTTTTAAAAAATTCCAACTTTATTTTTATAAATTTAAAAAATATCGATTTATAATATGTTTAATATTTGTTAAAGTTATTATTTACAACTTTGCTTATTTAATATTTTTAATTTAATAGTTTAGTTTTTTTTTTTTATAATAATTTTATATATTAAATATAATAAAAAAACAAAGCATATAAAAGTTTATTATTGCTTAAATATTGCTTTAAAGTTTTAAAAAGCAGTTAATTTTTTTTATAGTTATAAATATATTAAAAATATTTATTTAAAAGTTTAAAAATTTTATAAAAAAATATATAATAAATATTTTTTTAAATAATAATAAACCTTTTTTTTTAAAACAATATAAATATATTTTATAAATATTATAAATATTTAATTTTAATAATTAAAAAAATTATAATATTATTAATAAAAATACAATAAAAGTTTTAATATAATTATAATAGTTTATTTATAAATTTTTAAATATAAATAAAAATTTTTTAAAAACTTATTAAAATTATAATAAATTGTTTTAATTTTTTAAAACTAATTATAATAAATTTTAAATTAATAAAAAAATAATATAGTATTAATTATTAATATATATTTTTTATTTTAAATTATAAAAATAAAAAATAATTATTAAATATTACAATTTTATTTAAAATTTATAAATCAATAATTAAATAAAAATATATATTTTTTTTTTTATGTTTAAATTATAAAAATAAAATAAACAAAAAAAAAATAGCTTA